>VNJO01004115.1:0-26979 GCA_008042535.1 Drosophila tani | reverse complement strand
AGCCTCTCCACATCGATGCCATTCAGCCACTTGACCTCGCCGAATCCCTCGCTGATCTGCACGTTCTGGGGAAACACCTTCAAGCCCTCCACCACCTGCACTTCATCCAGGTTTAGTTTAACCAGATTCTGCAAGTCCTGGGTGTTGAGGAAGCTCAGCTCTGTATTGTTGGCCTTGAGGGCCTCCATAAAGTTGAGATTAACATCCTCCAGGGGCTTATCCAAGCGCAGGCTGCGACCTAAAGCTTCTGCTGCTGATCTCTGAGTGGTTTCGTCCAGCAAATCCCGCATTTGCAGCAGTCTGCCAATGGTCACATCGCCGTCTATCACGAAATCCCCCTGGAGCTGCAGAGGCTGATGGGTAACCTTGGCCGGCGACATGGCTCTGAGCTCAGCTCCGCTCATGGGACCCTGGAATGACACTAGATCGTATATTCTTGACTTGGTATAATCCCTGAGCTACCCACCGCAATGGTAATTGGCTCCAGCACCCGAATATTCTCAAACCTCTTCGAACCCTGGATAACCTGGGTGTGATTCGCTTGCTTGAGCAGCACATCGAAGCGCTGGCGATCCACATGAATGTGGTTAAGGCGCTGATTGATAAGCAATCGGTTCACCTGAACAGGCTGGGCAAACTGCACATCCTGCTGGACTATGAAGTTGCCGCCATCCACTGGGATGAGGTGACCCAGCGGGCGATCGTTAACCTCATTGCCGTTCACCTGGGCAGCATCGGTTTTGAGACTCATGATCTCTGCGGCTGCCTTGATGAACTGCACATCGGTGCCACTGCGCTTGAGTGTCTGCTCTACAAGATCTGTCCATCTGAGGCCATTCAGCCTGCCCTCCAGCTTCAGATCCTTCACGGTCAGCTCCTCGAGGAGCGGTTTCTTCTGTTGCCTTGCTGGCTCTGTGTACTTTTCACTCACATAAACCTTGTTGGCTGTCACGGACTCGTAGGCAGGATTCTTGGTATCAACGCCATTGATAAGATCTGCTTGAACGGAGCCGTGCACCACCAGAGTGTCCACGGTGACTGCCTCGAAATCGTGCTCTTCCCTCGGTTCGTTTAAGGATCTCTTGCTGGGATGATGGGAGCTGGCTGCATCGTGTTCTATCACATCCAGAGCCTGTTTGGCCAACTGCAAGGCTTTCCAGTAGTTGGGTGTTAGCTTCATGTGCTTATCCTCAAACTGGAGGAATGTTGGTAAGATTCTAGTTAAATATTAAGGTTTGAGTCCTCTTACCGATTGTGCTTGAACCAGTTTGAAGTGCGCCCTCTGGAGTTTCTCCTCGCGTTTCTTCAGCTTTTCCTATGAATTCAAGTATTGTTATTTAAAATGAATCTTCCATTGGCTCCACTTACCTGTAGTTTCTTGAGTAGCTCCTCCACATTCACCCGCTCCAAACGTTTTCTCTGCTCCCGAGCCCAGTCAATGATTTGCTGTCGCAGCATGTTGGCATGCTCGTCCTGCTTAAAGAGCGGCTGGAAGATATTCGTCTCGTTGGCAGCCATGTTCTCATTGGCAATGACTAGAAAATAACGCAGAAAGTTTTATAAGAATATCCTCTGAGATATATCAGAGGAATCCCTTACCTAAAAAGCTCTGTGGTCCCTCCTCATAACTCCTCATTCTGGCCACTCCTCGGCTCAGGGCGCCTTCTGTGAACTGCACCTTGGACTCTTCGAATCTCCAATCATTGAGGTTGAAGATCTTGACATCCTGCTTGTTACAGGCCACCAGAAGCAGGAACTTCTCAGATACCGAGTGCTGCAAGAGGGAAATTATTAAAGGAAGGCCATGGTTTGTTAGGAATTCCCATTACCTGAACTGCCAGAACCCGCTCCAAGGCAAAGAAACTCAGCCGCTGATAGGGCACAAATTGACCTTTCTCAAAGACATAGATAACAGTATCCGCCTCTCCACTCTCTCCAGCACTGGATCCCCCAATAGTATTGCCCAGTATGAGAAAGTGCCGCCTGCTAACCTCGTTCATCGGCAAACTGAAGTACTTCACGTCCACGGCTCCATAGCTGCGCAGCCGCTGGAAGAGCTGGAATTTCTGGGCCTTGGCGTCGTACCTAAAGATCTCCGAGTGGGTGGCAGTGCGTCCCTCGGCGTCCGCATAGTTGGCCACGGCCACATAGTCGGTGTAGTCAATGCCAAAGGCCTCCAGCCGTCGGGCATTGCTGCAGGGTATCGATCCCAGGCGCTGGAAGCTCCGACCCATCCACTTGAAGTAGGGACACTTGCCGCCCGAGTCGAAAGCCTGCAGAAGCGTCAGCTCCTGGCTGCTGATCCGCAAGTACATCCCTCGCAGCTGGGTTCCCGAGAAGTACTGCACGGTCCGGATTCCCGACTCCGCGGAGAGCTCGTAGATGGGGGAACCCTCACGGGCCTGCTTCACGGGCTCGGTTAGGTTGTAGCTCAGGGCCACATAGCCGCGTCCGGCGAAGGCCAGACAGTCCAGAGCTACGGCTTTCGGGGAGGGAAGTTGGAGTAGGAGCTGGTAGTCCTGGCCAGCCGGACGCCATTGATAAACGGCAAAGTGCCGCACTCCAGCCGCATTCTTGTGCAGGGCCGTGGCATACTTGACTGTGGGCAGTTGGAGGATGCAAATGTCCAGGGGAAAGGGCACTGGCACGGAGGCCACTCGGGTCAGGCCATCGAAGCTAAAGCTGGCTGGAAAAGGGAAGAAATCAGGAAGGATTAGCCTTATTAAGTCCTTATTAAATGTAGTTTCTCTCTGATCATCCTGGAAGCCCTAAATCCTCCTCGTTATATGTCTTACTCTTATCCCTACCTCTGTTTGTGCTTTAGTCTTTCCATTTTCTGGATTAGGATCGTAAGCCAAGCGCCGCCCGCTGACTAAACCAAACAATTCTCTCTCCGTCAGCCATGGCCAGCCAGGAGGAGCTGCTAACCTATCGGCGCTGCATTGGCCAGCAGCTGGAGGAGCTGGAGCTGCTGAGCTCTATTTACTGCGCTCCCGGCGAGCTGCAGATGCTCGATGCCGGGGTCGTGGCCGATTTCAATGAGTTCCTTGAGGAGGACAAGGACAGGCCCCCGCCCAACCTACGATCGCATCTGGAGTACGTCGTAAAACTAAGTCTGCCCGCCAAACAGAGCGTGGAAGTCCGGGTGGAGCTGCCCCATCTGTATCCGCTGTTGGAGCAGGCGCGGGTCAGTGTCCACAGTCCCTTGCTGGGCAAGTCCAGAGAACAGCGCCTGAAGGCTGACATAGAACAGTATCAGAGCGAACGGCGGGGGGAGGATACAGAGCCGTACATCTTCCAGCTGCTGAGTTGGCTGCAGGATCAGATCGAGGATCTTTTAAAGCGGCCAGCCTCGGAGTTTGTGGAGCCGCCCCTGCCAGAGCCACAGGAGGAGGCCACGCCACCAGCGGCTCTCCCTCTCGAACGCCTGTGGATCTATTCGCACCACATAAAGTCCACGGCCAAGCGGCAGGAGCTGATACGCCAAGCCCGCCAGTTGGACCTCACCGGGTTCAGTCGACCCGGCAAGCCCGGCATCATATGCGTCGAGGGCGAACCGGACAATGTCCAGGAGTTCTGGCGCAGCATCAAGGCCCTGCGCTGGCAAAAGATCAGCGTGGTGCGAACGGAGTCGCGACAGCGCAAGCGGGGCTTCCAGGACTTCAGCGAACAGCTCTTCAACGCCGAGGAGGGTGTGATGAACATGGGCCAGTTCATCCGCTTCCTGGAGGCCCACGGCGTGGGCTACATGAAGTCGGAATTGTTTGGTTTAGCCTGAGCGGCGGCTGCTGTTGGTTTCATATTTCCCCCAAAATTCTAATTGTAAATAAAGTTTGTTATATTTGATTTTACAAAACCTTGATCGAAGAACTGCGGCACATCCGCTGCCCGCTTGTGCAGTATCGAATCCTCATCCAAGCCAAGGTTATGCGTGGGATAGGTCTCTTCGAAATGCACTTCGAAGCTATTTCCACGTGGAAACGCTCCAGTGAAGATCAGTATAAACAACAAGCGACACATTAAATATATATTTAATAACATTAACAAAGAAAATACATAAACTCCACCACGTGCCCGCTGATTAGTTTCTACTACTAAAGCTGGGATTTTCAAACGGTTCTTAAAGCTCTGGTTGAGATATGGTTTGGAATCAGCTGTATTTTGGGACAAACCCAATTTAAAGGGCACGTTCAGCTGTCAAAAAGCTAAAAATTATTGGTATATTTTCGGTATTATAGGATGTTTTTATAGATCTCAAAAAGTTGCTAAGGACTGGAAAGCTAACTGCCTGTGTTTGTGCGCTCGACGGGTAAATACCCGGTACCCAAAGCTTTGTGCATTTATGCACGTTAAACAACGGATCTCAGAGACTATAAGAGCTAGAGTTACCAAATTTGCTGACAACATTGAAATCTGTTGCACGCAGATCAAGTTTGTTTTAAAATTTGGCCACGCCCACTTCCGCCCTCAAAAATAAAAAAAAAACGCCTGATATATTCTAACACTTTATAAATGAAGAAGGACGAGCAGTAAGGTATCCCGCGAGCAGGAGGAAGCTGCTCTCCAAGACCAAGATAGCAAACATTGGCCGAAAAGAACGACTCGAAGACGTTCTAGGCTGCTCCTGCAGAGAACTCCAGCAAGCCTTCGTCGAACAAGACTCCGAAAAAGTTGAGTTCGAAAGGAAACTGGACATGGCATCTCAGAGCAGAATGAGGAGGAACGGAGCGTCCTCGTGGACGACGCAGAACTTTTGCCAGTTCCCAGTGCGCATCTGGCTAATTTATTGACAGGTGCGCAGGTGCTCCTTGAGCTCCAGCGAGTCGTAGGTCAGCAGAGGAGGATTGGCTTTGTACGGGGCGTCAGTCTAAAATGAATCATTATTAAAGCATCAGCAAAGGATACCCCCTAAGAGAGACTCGCCTTGCTGCGCGAGAGTGTGCGTCCAGGGAGTGCTCGTCGCGGTACATGAGGAACTACATCAGCAGCTTCCTCACCTTTCGCCTCAACTAGGTATTCAAGTTAAGCATCATGCACTCGCAGAGGGTAAAGGTCATGGACTCGCAGAAGCTGCTGTCGTAGGTGTCCGGATGGGCGCTGCTCAGACGCAGGATCTGATAGGGCAGACGCACAATGATCTGTCAGCAGGCCGTCGTAGGACTCAAAGACGTCCCCCGTTGCCTTAGCGGCATAGGGATCTGCCAAGACCCAGGGTGGTGCTGGCCACAAGCGAGGTGTTGTCCTTGAACTGCTTCGACTTGGTCTTGCCCATCATCACGCCAAAGAGGGAGAGCAGGGCCAGGCGCATCTCGTTGCCAAGGCACCTGGTTTCCATCTGCAATGTTCATTAACTTTATTAATAGATATTCCTTGGGAGGCTATCAGGCCAGACTTACCCTTGTTTTCTGCTAGCATGGCCTGTAGTCCTCAACGGCCTGTGAAGGTTCCTCCTTGGAGTTGGCCAGTTTCCTGCCACGGTCTTCATTAGCCGATCATGCCTGTTGTCTAGCTTCCTTTCGGACTCGATCTTTTGGGAGTCTTGTTCCACGAAAGCTTACAGGAGCTGCTCCTGCAGAGTAGCCAGGGACGCCTCCGAGTCGATCTTTTCGGCCAGTGCTTGCTCTAATTGCTCTTGGAGAGCAGCGGCTTTCAAACTCTTTCTTTTATTTCGAAGAAAAAAAAAAACAGTACTAAAGGAGGAATAATTTTTCATTCAGATTTTTGAATATTATAACTTGCTAGATGTTTACTCACAGAAAAGATTTGCCACAAAGGTTTTACTTTTCCTTAATAAAATTTCAAATATTTTTAGATGTTGTATAGAACGACACCGATATCGGCGTTAGACTGAAATAATTTTAGAGACGTTGCTCCAAGCACTGACTGACATAAAGGCCTGGCCTACTTGGATATAGAATGTTTTGCAATTTTTCAGAAGGCGACTTGGTTTAATATTAAATTCAGGCGTGCTCCGGTTTTCACTTTGGTTTTTCGTTTTCGTTTAGACCAAAAACGTACGTTTTCGTCCTTAAGATCGTAAACATTTAAAAATAGAATGCACTTCTGTAAGCTTATGCTATACTGATATATTTGTTGGGTTTGGAAACGCCACCTTATGTCTTATGTCTGTTACATTCATTCTAGGCCGGCACTAAGTTATAATACCTTTGTACAGGGTTTAACAAGCCAAAAGTTAGTGGTACATTTTCAGTAGAATAGAATAGAATTTTCAGGTAGTTATTAACACAAAAAATTAGAGAGATCAACATTAATTTGAAAATTTAAAATTGCTATTACAAAAGTTTAAATAAACCCATCTGCATCGACTTCGGTCACCAGCACATCGTCCGGTTCCTCACGAATCCTCTCAGTTGATTGGGCCGTCGGGCCCTCTGTGGTGATCTCCTTGCTCACATCCTCATCGACGGTCTTTGGTGGCAGTGCCTCTTCCGGCTTCCTGGCTGGTTTACCCCTCTTCATAAAGGTGCAGTAGCAGCAGTGCGGTGAACCAGAACTCTTCTTCATCTTGGCCGCCTCTCTCCAGCGCCGAACCCAGGAGATTTGGTAGTAGGCCCGCCTGAAGTTCTCGTTGTTGAAGCCGTAGATGAGCGGATTGACGGCGGCATTGAGGAACATCAGATACTGGGAGATGTACCAGAAGAGCTGCATACCACTGCTCACTGAGGTTTCCTCGGCGTAGTACTTCTCCCGGAGAACCACCAGGATGGTGAAGGGTAGACGGAGCACAGCGAAGACCACGACGACGATGAAAAGGGTCTTGGCAACACTGCGCTTGTAGCTCACTGTGAGGGGGTTCTCCCGGCTCAGAACGCGCTTTTCATACCGATCGAGCTGGGTTGGCAGAGATTTACTATAGAAATCCCTAAAAGAAGCCCTTACTCACCTTGTAAAATATGGCTATGTAGCAGGTCAGCATGATACCCAGGGGCAGCCACACCAGAATGGTGATGAGCACATACCAGTACTTCGGCAGGATGCTGGTGTTCTCCTTGCAGTAGCGCTCTGTGAAGTTCTTCCAGACCCGCACCCTGTAAGATCGGTACAGAGCCAAGGGCGAGGCCAGGAGGATGCCCAGGATCCAGGTGCAGACCACCACGATCTGGGCTCCTCTGACGGTCAGGCGAGTCTCCATGGGCAGCACGATGGCTGTGAGGCGGTCGTAGCTGACCACCGAGAGATTGAGCACGGCTGTGATGAGGAAAACCACCACCAGGAACCCCTCCAGCTTGCAGCCCACACAGCCCAGCTGGTAGTTTTGGTAGAAGTCGTTCAGCATGAACATGGCCGGGCAGACGGCCAGCGTCAGCAGGTCGGCCACGGCCATGTTGGCTATAATCAGGTTGGTGGGCGATCTCAAGGATCGATTGGCGGCTATGAGGTAGACCATGGTGAAGTTCCCATACAGACCAAAGGCTATGAGGGGCACGAAAGTGGCGATCTTCCAGGTGATTTCCCCATTGGGCTTGTGCAGCCAGATGCGTTCCGAGGGGAAGTCCCACTTGCTAAAGTCAAACTGCAGAGAAGAGTGTTTAAGGGCCAAGACTAATGACGAATCTGTCTGCTACTAACATCATCGCTGGACGAGAACGAGGCCATTCCTGCTCCGTTGGCTTCCGCAGAGGAACTGCTTTTGCCTAGGGCTAATGGACATGACCGAAAGGTGATCCCACATAAGTCTGTAAGCTGATTGACAAAGCCATTAGCAGGTGTCACAGATAGTAACCGCTAAAAGCTAATGGCGCTGCGACTTAACCATCTGTTGCGCCTCTCTCGGCGATTCTCATGAGTTCAAGTAAGACCCATCCGCCGCGCCTCTCTCGGCGATTCTCATGATTGCAAGTAAGTCGTGTTCAGACATGCACAGTGCGCTTTTAATTGAAATAACTTAATTTGAAGACTTGATATTAATCACTAATCAATGTCAAGCTTGCGGAAGGAGCCCTCCACCCCGAAAATGGAGTCGGCGCTCACTCGCTTGCCCGGTCGCAATCGCTCCTCCACTCCGTACTGCGAGTCCTCGGCAAAGTACTGCTTGTAGGACAGCATTTGCTTCTCCGCATCCGCCTGGATATCAGCTATGCGTCCGTTGCTGCCTCCGTACTCCTCGGGGAGGTATTCAAGTGGTATCACCTCGCTCAGTTGCTCCAGGTTCTTGTACACGTGAAACTGTGGAGGAAACAATAGCGTTAATCATCGTCAGAACTCAGATAAACCCGACGTGTTGATAGCGACTGCTGATATATCTTTCCCTGCCGGCCTTTTGCCTTTATGTGTTCTAACGATGAGAGCTCATGTGCGTGGACAACTGACCTTGGTCAATACAAGTCCACGCAATGCACTTCTCGAAAGTGGATTGCTTTGATTTGTGAAATACTAATTAATATAGTTCAGGGGTGAGAGAGTGACAGAGTGACAGAGTGGCAGAGCGACAGAGCTCTTCAGAGCTCTTATCATCCCCCAACCAGACTGCCTGATAATCCCCGTGAAGTGTCCGATAAGGGAAGCGAAAATAAATTAGCAGAAGTGCCTCCAACTATCCGATGGGTTATATTCCACACTCACCCGTTGCTGGAGCTTGCTGGGCATAAGGCTCTTGGCCAGATTCAGTAGGGCCACCCCTTCCTTGGGGCAGTTGATCAGGTGGACTCCCTTCAGGCGGGTGGGCTGAGCCTTTTCCGCAAACACACCCATCCTTTTGATGAGGGTAAAGTCGAGTTGGGCCAGGAAGCTGAGGCTCAGCTTGGCCATGTCGATGATCTCGATGTAGCCGCTGATGTTGCTGTTGTCGTCCTCGCGGATGGCCTGCTCCGATAGCATGGTCTGGTAGCGGAAGAGATCCAGCAACTTGAACTGCTTAGGATCGAACTTCTCGTAGTTTGTGAGCTGGAGGCGAGGTCCACCAGGGCCCAAGGGCTTGGGCAGTCGGATATACGTTCTATAAAGGATTTCCTTAGATTATTCTTACTCCTTGGAGCCTTTTTCCTCAACTTACCCCGTTCGCAGCAGCGCCAAGTTCTTGTCATCCACCACTCGACTGGCAAAGAGCTCCGGCATCAGCGTCTTGATGGTGTAGAAGTGATCCAGCTTGGACTTGGTCTTCTCCAGGCTGAATTTGCAGCCTCGCAAGAAGCCGACTAGGAACTGGTCATCCTGCCGGGCCTTCAGATGAGGTTGCTTGGCAAGCCAGTCCCGCAGAGCCGCCAGATCGGCGGGCACTCGCTCCTCCACCTCGTTCAGCTCCACAGCGGCAATGGCACGGAGCTCGGGGTTCAGCGGACGCAAATCGGGCATCATGGCTTCGTGGCAGCTGGATGGCTACTAACCGCTTTACCTAATCACACGCTAGCCCCAATCCCGGGCCGAAACGTAGCCGTCAAATGCTAATCTGGCGCCGCTTTATGCCCGCTCACTCGGACTGATAGTGGACCTGGCCGCTCCCGCCGCTCCGCTCTCTCTCTTGGCCGGATGCCCCATCTGATCTGGTGTGGGTGTGTGGGCGGTCGAAGTCTCTCCCGCGCTGGCGAGATAAGATTGCGGAGCGCCTGCATCGGTGGCGATTTTATGAGTGTGCAGCTGCTGCCTAGCCGAGGGAGCTATTTGGGGAGCGTTTGGGGTTCGAACCACGCCACAGTTCATACAGGCTGTATCTTATCGCGGAATCGGCCGGCACAGTTGGCTGGAATTACCCAGTTATGGGTTTTTAATGGGGATTCCTTTATTTTATTTTTATTTCAAGTGGTCTTGATTTTCAAGGTTCCCTGTCTAAAAATTTCCTTTGAGAGTTGCCTTAAAAATTAAAAAAAAAAATGTTACTCCGAGAAATGAGATTAATATTTAAACTCACTTGGTTTGAAAAAAACAATATTTATTAATTTATTGGTGGCCTTAAAAATTAAAAAAAAAGAGAGAGAGATAGAGAGAAGGATCGTAACAAAGTCCAAATCACACAAGGGCCTTTGCTGGCATTCTACCGCTTGCTTTGTATTAGAATTCCCAACAGGTTCCGGCGGCACACTGTCACTAAACTACTCATGGTGAATGTTGAAATTGGTCAGCTTCGGATACTGATGACAGAGAGAGAGGTATCTTTCTGCTTAAACAGCTGTATATCCAACCTGTGTTTTGTCTTCAACAAGGTCCATTTGAATTTTAATTTAAATTATTCAAGTTTTAGAATTTTTTCAACATATTTTTAAAATTAGTCTTCTTTCAATAATTTAATTATAGATCATTTTAAGCACTTTTAAAGTAAATTAATAAATATTTATACCGTTAATGGTATTTATTTTTGTTCTTAACATCAAGTTCCCTGGGATTTCTTTTAATAAATTAATTTAATACTCTTTTTAATACTTTTAAAGTAAATTAATAAAGATTTATACCCTTAATGGTATTTATTTTGGTTCTTAACTTCAAGTTCCTTGGGATTAACTCGTAACTCGTTAAACCTTAAGGTCAACTACACCTGGCATTATATATGTAGCTATCATATCTGTAAAACATTTCTATTTGTGTTTGGCACTATCGCGAACCGATAAGGCCCAATCTGGCGCTGCGAAATGTTTGCTCACTGTGAGTGTGCCAGATGACGAGGGAGGGAGCCTAGCCTAGCCTAGCCTTTTGCGGGTACGTTCGCACCAGTGTGTGCTTATCGAGAGGGCTCTCCGGCTAGAATCGGAATCAATACACCCCCGTAGCAGTCGCAGTCCCGGTCCCAGTCCCAGTCTACGTACGAGTCCAGGCAGGCAGCGACATTTCGATTAGTCGTGTTCGCACCTGGTCAGAGCACACACCGACACCTCTCACCCCGCCTCCACCGACACACTCCCAACCTTTGGCATCGTATCTCTCAAAATTAAAGGCAGAAGTTTCGATCGTTTTGCAGATCCCCTGTGACCATGGCCAAGATACGAACGCTGGTGCCGGAGCTGGCCGAGGTGGCTCGATCGCAGCTCTGCGAGGTGGACTCCGAGGTGGTCGGAAAGATCGAAGCCCTGCGCGCCTGGGTCAATGAGCTGGACTACCTGGAAGCGCGGACCGATGACCAGTTCCTGGTGGCCTTCCTGCGCTTCAGCCACTGGGACGTGGAGGTGGCCAAGAAGCGGCTGCTCTTCTACTACACATACAAGACCAAGGAGCGCGAGCTGCTCAAGGGTCGCCTGGTGGACGACAAGCTGCTCGAACTGGCTCGCTCTGGGTGAGTAATCTTCATTACTATATTTTTTCTGGATATTAATGGAATGTATTTCTATAGAATCTTCGCCACATTACCCAATCCCATTGGCCCTGGCGGCCCCCGCATCCACTTCACCCGCATGGGCCACATCGAGACTTCCAAGCACAGCGTCAGCGACATTTTCCGCTTCCATGCCTTCCGCGCCGAGATCGAGATCAACACGGACGACAACTGGAATATATCCGGTGTGGTTGAGATCCTCGACTTCACCAAGATCCCCTACTCCCTGCTGCTGCAGTTCGATTCGGGCATGTTCAAGCGGATGAATGCCTTTTTGGAGCATGGTATACCCGCGAACTTAATAGCCACCCACATTGTCAATGCCTCCAGGGAAACGCAGTTTGTGCTGGGATTGATCCGGAATGTGATGAAACAGAAGGAACTGGTGAGTGCCGGCTGAGATGCTTTTTATTTTAGAAACTAACTGTCTACCTTTTAGCTGCATATTCATCCGAACCTCGAGTCTCTGCAAAAGGCCATTGGCCGGGAAAATCTTCCCGCCGAAATGGGCGGCGATAATGGCACACTGCCTGATGCAGTGTCGCGCTACGAGACCCTGCTGATCAGCTTCTCCGACTACTTCAAGGAGGACGAGCGATACGTGGTGGACGAGAAGCTGCGGGCGGCCAGCGAGCAGGACAAGGCAGCAGCTCCCTTGACAGCACCCGTGGCCCCCGACAGCGGCACCTTCCGGAAGCTGAACTTCGATTGAGGCGAGCGGGCGGAAGTTAGTTGTATATTCTGATGCACATCCTATATATACGCCCCTCACACACACACAGCCCGATATATATATATAAATATACACTGGATTGTATAAACACACTACATTGGTCATAGCAGAACCTGATATTTTATAAATGAAACCATGAGAAAGCAACATCGAAACTGAAAGCAAATTGAACAATATTATAAACAAGAATGAGCACACTAAAAACTAAAAGAAAGAAGCGTAAAACAAAAAATGTAATGAAACGCCATTGAATGGCACAAAAACCTCACATTATTGTCGATTATAATTTATTGTTGTCCTTATCAACGCACATACTATTTACACAAACGCATACATACTTACACACATTCTAACGTCCGATCGTGAGAGGTGTATATACTACCCGCACGATCTATCCTATGTCCCCATGATCCCATAACGCATTTTCATGATGAAATCCTCAACGTCTTCTACTTCGCGTGCTAAGTTGTTGTTGGCTTTTATTTTATACATATACATACGGTACTTGATCTATATTTTTTCGATAATTTTCTTTGTTAGTTTAAGTGTCGTTTCTACTAATTTTTGATACTAGTTTACACATATACAGGCATCTATGTTAATAGATAAATACATGCATAGTTAAAGCAACTACAGTTGAAAATGACAGTGTATTGTAGAGTCAGAGTCCCATGTTGAGTGCGTTAATAAATTAAAGCGAATTTGTTTAAATGTCGGTACAAGTACACAAAATGATGTATTACTTCGGGGGTTTCAGTTTTTAGTTTTTTTTTCCCAGGTGTGGGGCAATAAGCTTTATCTGAGTTCCAGATAGAAGCGACGATATCAGATGTCCGGTTGGTGAATTGATAAGTTAAGTCCATAAAAATCTTCAGGTGAGTTTTTAGATAACAATTAGAAAAATTTAGTGTTTCCTTAGTTCATTCAATTTTATAATTGGTGTCTTAAAACTTTATTTTGCCTTAAGCAATAGTTTTCGTTTTCAAATTTTATTTTTTCCCGCCTCTTCGGATTTATTTGTTGGAGCGGGATAACTATATGTGCACTGTAGGGTGGACCTAACATGCTTACATAATTATTCAATGCAAAAGATATTTTAAGTGATAATAAATTATAAATGAATTTTGTTCAAATAAATTAAAATACGTAGAAAATTTAAATTTGTTTATCAAATATTTATGTATATCCTCCGTTTCCTAATTTAAATTTACTATGGTCCACCCTAATTCTCCGTGAAGTGTTGAAAAACGACTAAATTGAACTTTGTACTGCAGCAGAGCTTTCTTGCCCTAGCTTTCTGTCACCTTCCCATCTGGGCTGGCTGGAATTATTTGTCTGTTTACCTTGTTATTCTCGCACAGCTAAATAGAAAATTTGTCAACATGTCAAAGGCAATTAAGTACTATTATGATTTCCTGTCGCAGCCCTCCCGCGCTCTATGGATCGCAATGCAATTGAGCAAAACCCCCTTTGAAGATTGCCCGGTTGCACTAAGAAAGCGTAAGAATCAACAAGCAACAACAATAGGACCGAAAACCGGTTGATTACATATTAATTGTATTATTTACTTGCCAGAGGAGCAATTGACCGACGAGTACAAGAAGATCAACCGCTTCCAGAAGGTGCCAGCCATCGTGGATGGTAGCTTTCAGCTGGGCGAAAGTGTCTCCATAATACGGTAGGTGATCTAAGCTTTTGGGATAATCATAGTACATCTTTTCTGTCTTTCAGTTATCTCTCGGACAAAGGTGTGTTCAGCGAGCAGCTGTATCCCAAGTCATTGGAGGGTCGTGCCCGCGTGGATGAGTTCCTGGAGTGGCAGCACTTTAATGTTCGCTACGTCTGCTCCCTGTTCTTCCGCCAAGTGTGGCTGCTGCCCGCCAAGGGCCTGGCTCCCGCCCCAAAACCAGAGGCTGTTCAGAAGCTAATCAAGGATGTGGAGGCCAATTTGGGTCTGGTAGAGCGCATCTGGCTGGAGAAGGACTTTTTAATTGGTGACAAGCTCACTGTGGCCGATATTTTCGGGGCTTCGGAAATCAATCAAATGAGTAGGTCTTACCTAGGGACTTTGAATGAATTGTTTTCATTCGGTTCTAATCATTTTCAGAGCTCTGCCAATACAATGTGAATGAGAAGCAGTTCCCCAAGATAGCCAAGTGGCTGGAACGCGTGCGGGAGGCCACCAATCCCTACCATGATGAGGCCCATAGCTTTTTGTACAAGGTCTCCAAGCAGTCTGCCAAGGCCAAGGCTTAATTTGTGGAAATTGGAGCTTACATCATGTTTTTTTGCATTTATTAATATCGTAAGACATCACTGTAACCAGTTCGTGCCTTTGTTGTGTTTATTATAGTGTGTCAATTAATTAAATTTAAATCTTTTTAAAGAAACTACCATTTGAATTTACCTCCTAGAGCGGGACAACTCTATACCATCTTTCAGCCAGTGCTGCAAGTGGCTGAACTGATCTTTGGACTGGAGGAACCTTCTTTGTTGTGGTTCCACTCAGCTGGGGGGAATTTGTTAATACTTGCCGGTAGTTCGTCGAAGAACCACAACAATTAACGCCGCCATGTCCAGGTCAATTAGGTTCTATTTCGACTTCTTGTCACCTACAGCTCGAGGCCTTTGGTTGGCCCTGAAATTGGGCAAAGCTCCGATTGAGTACTGCCCTATTGCCCTCCGTAAATGTAAGTTTAACCAAACAATTTATTTACATATTTCTTCGGTTAACCATTTAAAGTGTATTTCAGTTGAGCAATTGACGGATGAGTACAAGAAGATCAATCGCTTTCAGAAGGTGCCAGCCATTGTGGATGGGGACTTTCACTTGGCCGAGACCATAGCCATCATTCGGTGAGTGGTCCACGCACCTTTGATCGGACTTAAGTCGAACATTGCTCCTCTAGTTATCTCGCCGACAAAGGTCAGTTCGATGAGAAGCTTTACCCGAAAGCTATTGAGGCCCGGGCCCGCGTGGATGAGTACCTGGAGTGGCAGCACCTCAATATCCGGCTGGCCTGCTCCATGTTCTTCCGCGATGCCTGGCTCTTTCCCATAAATGGCATGGCTCCCAAACCCAAGCCGGAACAGATTCAGCAATTGGTGGAGGGCGTGGAGACCAATCTGGGCCTTCTGGAGCAGCTCTTTCTGGTAAACGACTTTCTCGCCGGACCCAACCTAACGGTGGCTGATCTCCTGGGCGCTTCGGAAATCAATCAATTAAGTGGGTTCCAAGGGACTTCCATTATCTTCTAAGATATTCATCATTTACTTGTTTTTCAGAGATCTGTCACTATGCTGTTGATGGAAAAAGGTTCCCGAAGATAACCAAATGGTTGGAACGCGTTCGAGAGGCCACTAATCCCTACCACGACGAGTCCCTGACGTTTATTAACAAAAAAGCCAAGCAGGCTAATGTTGCCAAGTTGTGAAGAACTTCCCTGTTCTATCTGAGTTCTTAATTCTGAATTCCCATTCACAAGTCACTCGCTTTAGTTCCGTTTAGTGTTCATATTTGTACAACGTTAAAGATTAAAAATTACTAAAAATTACTATGTAAAGTGTGTGTGTCTAGGCGCTAGTCAATGTCGAGTTTCCTGAAGGAGCCTTCGATTCCGAACAGGGATTCAGCGTTGACGGGCTGTCCCCGTCTCAGCTTCTCGTTGGTGCCATAGGAAACCTCCTCCTCGAAGAAGTCCTTGTACGATATGAGCTTTGTTCGCCATGTATTGACCACATCCTGGACGGTGCCGTTGCTGCCTCCATATTCAGCTGGCAGGCATTCCTTGGGCACGTACTTGTATAGGCTCTCCAGCTTGGAGTGTATGTGGAACTAGGAGGAGGACAAGGAGAGTTCCAGTTAGTTATTCTAATACTTAGAGCTAAAGTAGACCCTCACCCGCTTGCGAATCTTTTCACTCATCAGACTCTTGGCAATGGACATGAACTTCTCGGCACTGGAGGGCGCATTGACGAAATGAAAGCCCTTGGGTCTGTAGGGATAGGCCTTGTCGCCGAGTACAGCCAGTTTCTTAACCAGGACCGCATCGAACTGGAAGAGGTGGCCGGTGCCAATGCCCTTCATGTCAATGATCTCCACGAAGCCGGAAATCATGGCATTGTCGTCTTCGCGTATCTGAATCTCACCCAGCATGGTGTTGACCTGGATAACCTCGGCGATAGAGTACTTCTTGGAGTCGTATTGGCCATAGCGGGAGATGTGGATGCGAGGACCATCTGGCTGCAGGGGCTGGGGCAATCGGAGCAGGCACCTGCAGATATTAATAGAATTAAGAAGTGATATTCAGGGATTCTTACAAGGACTTACCCCGTTTCCAGAATGCTCAGCTGCTTCTCACCCACCAGGCGATTCTTGTAGAGCTCTGGCACCGCTCCCCGCATGGCGTAAAAGTTGTCCAGCTTGAGCTTGCTCTTCTCCAGGCTGTACTTGCAGCCTCGCAGGAAGGCGACCAAGAACTGGGCATCTTCGCGCGCCTTCAGATGCGGCTGCTTGGCAATCCAAGTGCGCAGAGTCTCGATATCCTCGTCGATCCTCTCGGGCACCTCGCCCAGCTCGTCGTGCGCCTTCTTGGCCAGCTCTGGGCTCAGGCTGCGAATGGTGTCCGACATGGCAACGCTGCTCCTTATCAACCCACCTGTTGTTGGCTGCAAAGCATAGGTTTGATTTATTGAAATTTCGCCAGGTGCGATTAGTCAACGCAGTAGGTTGCTTTTGGCCCCGTTTCCGCCTAGCTGTGACATTAACTGGTGTCTCTCTTTGGTGGCGATTAGATAGCACCCACGCCATATGGCCATCGACATCCATTCTTCGTTCGACATAGTCTTGGGGAATGTTTTATGATTAGATTAGCTATGTTGCCACTTAAGCGGAGATCCGAATCTCTGGTGGATTCCCAGCTGGTCACCGCCATTCAAAATGGTGAATAATTAAGCTATCTCGGATTCGGTAAGACTAAAACTTGATATAGGTAACAGGTGGACTGGGGGCCATTGTTTTTTCATTAGATTAACCGCTTTAACCGCTTAATGGCTTAAAGATCAGCAATAAACATTGAATAACAAACAATAAAGGCAATGCACTGAGAATCTTATCAATGGGAGTCACCAAGAGTCTGGTTCATTGCTTTTCCCCCAGATAAGCTCTCTAGTGACTTGTACTTAAATCGAATTTGGGAGCTGCTTCGATTAGTCACAGCCTCAAGTGTTAAATAGCAATTAGTTTGGGGGCTCACGCACTATCTGGTATCAAGAACACGCCAACCGAAAAGATATCGCTTATCAGGAGGGATCACCGCCGCGGCCGGTTGGAATTCAAGTGCACGCCAACTAGATACCAGGTTGTCTTGCCCTGGAGAGCGAACCGTTCGCTCGTTCGTTCGCTGTCGCGACGACCTCTACTCACAATTGTCTTTAATTTAATATTAGCCGCTCTATATACATATATGCATATAAATTTCTATATATTATATGCGATATGTGCCGCCTCCTCGCGAAAATCGAGTGTTCCAACCGCTGGCTTTGACTGTGGGCGCGCGACTGTCACCGCCTCGCCGTGGAATTGCCGATTTTGGGTCTGGTTCTGGGCTCCACATGGAGGCCGAGTGGAACGGTGTATCGGTGGATCGACGGATCGGTGTGGACGTCACGGCTGCCTAGGTGACGCACTGCCTAATGACAGTCGAACGAGTAATCGTCGTCGTCGACGGTGAGAGAGCCGAGCGAGAGATCTCACTGGCGGGTGTTACATTAAATTAACACCTTCTGTGCCGACCGGCGACTAATGCACGGTTCGTGATAAGATAGGGTACACCAGAGGCCATTTAGCCATTTGGGGGCTGTAATTATTCCCATTACCACTATGATCGGGGGGATCTACCTGGCTCCCGATAGATGAACCGGCAGGAAGTGTCCATTTGAGGGGATATGTATAGTCCCTATATCGGGGAGCACTCAACACTTTCACCTGACACGACACCCGGCATTGCTATCAGCACACTGGCCTCGGCGGAGATTTCCTTCCAACTTGTCTATATATAGAGATAACGATATTATCGCCGAACATGATACATTTGTTTATTTCTGTTATAACTTTTTTTTCGCGGCCTCATTGGAGCTCTGCAAACACGATAAGTTTCCATCGGTGACGGCTCACATTTACGAGTAATTTCTAGCTCTGTCATCATGGATATGGGAATTTTCGAATAAATCACGTTTACTAGCCCTCAATTGTGGTCAGACTTTGTTCCTTCGTTGGGTTCCCTCAAGCCATGATAGTAAAAGGCTTTGCTTTAGGGCTTACTCGGTTATATGAGCGGTAAAGATAGTCACAGGTGTTCGTAAAATCATATAATTAAGTTTCTTGTAGAAGGGTAAATTAAGTAAAAACAAGTAAGAAGGTTACGGTCGAGGGTGCACGCACCAGCTGAGACTCGACTCGCGATTTGAGAGGGGACTAACCATCTAAGGCGAGTGCGTGGACGAGCGAGATGGATAGAACGATAGAAAATATAACTTTATTGTTTATTAACTAGCAGGTCTATGATCAATTGAACTCAAAGTATCGGGAAAATGCTTATAAGTATATAAAAATTAAAAAATGTACTCAAACTGAGTAAAAATCATCTCAAAGTAAGAACAAGTGGACTTGACCATTATTTGAGTACATATTTTCTCACTTTGAGTAAATTTTTTCTCTCTGTATCCATTTTACCAAAATTAAAGGCTACGTATATAGATTTTTTATATGTTTTTTAAGATTTATATTTTGTGTTGGCTCGAACCGTGCCTTAAGAGGTGTCTATCTAAGTCTTAGATTCTAGGGCGATTGCAAGGGCAAGCGAGAAATATATCTTTAATGTCTAATAACTCGGGAACTTAAGATCCAATTGCAGTCAAATTTTGAGTGCATTTTTATATTATGTTCTAATTAATTTTAACCGAAATTCGAGGCTATACAGCTTTGTTATAAGTTTTTCAAGTTGTATAATATATGTTGGGACGAAATTTAATAGCTCTAGCCTAAAATGTCTCTGGGATCGAGGTTTTTATACAGATATAGTGACGGGCATGTTAAAACAACTCTCTAGGTGATGCTAATTAAGATTAATTACACTTTATGATCTCGAAGATGCCTCCTTCTGACTTTTACTTACTTTTGGGTTGGTATTTATAAAAAACTTATACCTTATGGTAGATAAAAACAACATTATCTTGTGACGAAAGTAATTGTTTTTATTTTATTTATTTATAAAGTTTAGTTTCGATAAAAATGTATATCAAAAGATGGTTTACAGCTCAAGTATCTTAAGTAAATTAAACTAAAAGAAAGCTAGCCAAAATGTTGTGTTTTGCCGGTTTTTCTCTTTTCTTTCGTGTACAATCGCTCAGAATTTATGATAATATCACATTTACATATATATATAAATAATTAGAAACCTTTTCGTCAAAACAAAAATAGGGGAACAGACGCTCCCAGCTAGACACGGTTATGTTCGTCAATAAAAAGCAATACTATTACTTATTTATAAGGCAGTTGCGGTCCCGAATTTCAACTTGGAATTTCGGCATTTCCTGTATGCATATCAGTGTATCCTTAAGCTACATTTATGCAGGCTAACAATAATAGTTATTGTATAATTTTGCTTTTATCCCTTATAATTATAATGTATATTGTTTATAGATCTGGTAAAACAGCCCTGCTATTTGTCGAACAGACGGCGCCAGTTTGCACAATTGGCAAGTGTCCATGAATAAATCGTTTTATGTCCAGTGGCGAGTCCTAGAGTCCTTCCTCTATGGGACTCTCACTCGAATGTGGACTTATGATTTACTTAAAACTAAGAGAAGGCCGCTCGGTGTCGTCTTGGGGGCAATCAAGCGCCAGACTGTCACACAGTTGCACTCTGCTACATAGTTGCTACAAGATCTGCTCTGGTTTTGATCCTTTTAAGCTAATAAAACTCCTTAAAAAACCAAAGCAGATCCCTTTACTTCTGCTTAGAATATCCTTTCTTCGTTATGCAAAATAAGGGATCCGAATGAGGCGAACCATGGCGCTTAATGCTAAGGATTCCTAAGTCTAAACCCTTAAACCGATCTTAACTGCGCCATAAAAGGAGAAGGCTCAACAGCAGCAGGAACAGACTGATGCCCTGCTGCTGTCTGGCGCCCAAACTCCGCTCCGAGGACTCGTCTTCCCCGGACACCAATGGCGCCGTCCAGCGCTGCTCGTCATCCACCTCGTTGGCACTCCGGGCACACTGCATCCACTTGCGTGCCGAAAACTTTGCCTGGGCATGGGCCACCTTCATGCGGTCGTCGTTGAACTCCCAGTAGCCCAGGTTCTTGAAGAAGTACGTCTTGCCGTCCTTGTACTGGAAGGCCGCGTCGATGTTGTAGCCCACGCCCGACCAGATGCTCATGTCCCGCGGATAGTCCAGCTCAACCTGGCCGGTGTAGTCATCGATGCGCCAGTACAGGGTGCCGCTGGTCAGATACGTTCGATTGTTGTGGCCCCACACGAACGAGGCGTCGATGTGGGAGAGGGTGGGAGGCAGTCCCAGGCTGGCCAGGGGCTTGGGGTAGCCAGGAGCCAGCTCCACCGAGTTGAACACATAATACTGACGGCCTGTAAGATTAGTTATAAGTTTATATAGCTGGAGTTTATGCGTATATATTATTAACTTACCTATGAAGAACACTATCTGCCGCTGTTTGTTCTCGTAGACCGCATCCACCTTGGTGAGGTTCTCCGGCAAGGCGCCCCAGTGCCTTCTGGTCTCTGTGGGATAGCCGGGATACAGGCCGCTTTCGCCCAGGCGCCAAAGGAACTGTAGGGGATTTGTAATAGTTAGGATTTTCTAGAGTATACAGTATATAGTTCCTTGGACTTACAGGTCCCCGGAAGATGAACAGTTCGCCGCGGATCATGGATATGGCATCGTAGTAGGTCATGCAGGTGTCCGGCTTGGGCTTGCGCGGCTTGTGGTTGCGGTTGTGGGTCCGGCCGTGTCCTGTGGTCGGATACGGCCTGGCCGCGGGTCTCGCTGTGGTCGTGGTCGTCAGGCGTTCTCGTCTCCTGGCCTGCTCTCGTTCCCGCTCCTGTCTCTCTCGGTTCTGGCGCTCTCGGTTCTGACGCTCTCGTTCGTACTCCAGCTGGCGCTCTCTGTCCCTCTGACGCTCTCGCTCCTGCTCCTCTTGCTCCTGCTTGATTCGTTCCCGCTCCCTGGCCCACTCTCGTTTCTGCTCTCGCTCCCTTTCCCGATCCCTGCTGGGATCCCTACTGGGAGTCCATGGCTTGTAGACGGGCTTGTAGCTCAGGGTTCGCATGGTGGTGGTGGTGGTGCTAGTGGTGGTGCTGGGCGTAGTACGTGGCCTGTAGGGGCCCCATGTCTTCTCCTTGGAGCCGTACAGCTCCTGGATGCCGGTGCGATCGTCGTCGGGCAGCTTGCCGTCCACCTCGTTGTTCTGGTACCATGGAAACATGACCGCATTGGAGTCCGAGGAGTGGCCCAGTCCCAGCGAGTGACCCAGTTCGTGCAGGGCCACGTTCAGAAAATTGGTTCCTGCAACGGGAGTGACACGGAATGCAACATAAATACGCTGACGACGTTAATGGCCTGCATGCACCGAGGGGTTAACCTAAGACGGGGTTCGGGTTCGGGTTGGGGTTCTGGTCTGGGTTCGGCTGCTTCCGGCTCCGTGGAGACGTCGTCGCCTTGACGACTTTGTAAGTGGCATAAAAATGGCGACGCTTGCAACATTTTAAAATGGCTGCCAACGTCACGCGTCATGCTGACAATTTTTTATTGGCATTAAAAACCATTAAAAATGCCGAAGCACAGTCCGGGGTTTGTGTGGGGTTCTGAGGGGTCTCTGTGTCCGCTGACGATTTATTGTGCTAAATTACAAAACGCAACCGGCAAGCGGCATTCTGCAGGCAGCGCGTCGCCAGTGTCAGCTCCCTGGTCTCTTACTGCCCTTCTCCTGATCTCCCCCTGACTGGAACGCCGCAACGTATGCAGGCTTTATTGATTTTACTCGTGTGTGGTTTCGGTTTCACACATCCTAGCACTCATAAAAACTTTAGGCAACTCACATGAACTGTAAGCTACATTTGATTTTGTTTGAAAACTTTATGAACCACTTTTTTCTATGGTTGAGGCTTTTTAGGATCTATTTCTTAAGCTCTGGCTTTGTCAGCATTTAAAGTTAGTTTGTATATATTATAGTTTCAAACATTTAAAATATTGTTCTTAATTTTCTAGATTACTTTTTAGATTGCTCAGTTTTGTAAAGATTATAAATTTAAGAACTCCACAAAATTAAAAACCAGGCAATAAAAAAATTATTTTGGCTCAGTTTTCTAAATCCTACAATTACTTTACATTAGGATTATTTTACATTTATTTTCTAGATGGATTTTGTAACTGTATTTACAGCATAATTTAGTTTACAGTAGCTAGTAGTAGAACAAGTTTATTTATTTGTTTGAGTGGGAAGGATTACTTAAAATATAGTATTTTTTTAGGTTCAGTAAAGACAATAATATAGAAACTTTATGTATATTTTCTGGTATTTCTTATATTATTAAATAAGAGATTACATACATTTCCCTCTACTAAGCTTTAGTTCCCAGAACAGTTTGAATGCAATTTTAAAGAGTAATTCCCAAGAGCTATAGGTGATAAAGTTGAGCTCATTTATTTAAAATATGAACTCCATAAATGAATAACTAAAATTCAAAGCCAGATTTTTCCCCCAGTATGCCCAAAAAATACCACAGACCAGACTGTGCCGCCGCGGAACCCCATTATTGCAATCTAATGCAATTAATTCACGTCATTCAACTGGGCGCCATGTGCAACTGAGTTGATGAACCGAACTACTCACCGCGGCTATCGTCGGCTGCCTCATCGAAGTTCCACTTCTCCTCCGCATCGAAGTGGGCATCGCCGCCGCGCCCCTCACCGGGATAGAAGGCGTGGGCCAGCACCTGGCCAGGTCCATCGAATTTATAGCCATCGCCGTGCTGGCGCCTGCAAGGAGCAAAGGGAGGAGCAGGGATTACATAAAACTGAAGAACAGGGAGCTCGCTCGCTCATATTCACGGCTTATCTAAGGACAAGCAGCTGGCGCGCATAAACTCTTTGATTCGTCGGCGGGATGTCCACATGTCCATCGACTTTGTCATCCATCGGCGGTGGCGGCATTCCATCATCGCCGTCGTCGTTGCACGGTTTAATACTTGGCTTATTTATCGTCTGCCCCCCGGTTTTAAGTGCAATTTTATGTGCGTTTGTTTATGGCACTAAAGCGCGTCTTTTTTTATGATCTCTTCCACCCGGAAAGCTCCTCCCATTTTCCCATTGCTCCGGAAAGGAACGAAAATTCGGTACACGGACAAAAAAATCATGTGAAGTGGAAATTTCAATTAGAGGTGGAAAATATTTAGCTTATCGATTTTAAATCGATTAAATTAAATATATTTTCCAATTGGATGTGAATATATGAATTTTTATCGAAATTCAATCGATTATTAATTCGATTAACCTTAATTTTATTTATGATTTTTTATAAAAGGGTGAAACAAATGTCAAATTATTATTTATTATTCTGTGCAACTTTGATTTTGAAATTTATTTTTTTTCACTTTAATTAAAAGGCTAAAAAATTTATTATATATTTTAGAACATAAGAGGGTATTTTTTATGATCAATGGAAAAGCACAAATCGATTTTTCCTATAAAAACATCGGTACCTTCTATTTTTATTTGTAACGCACACAAAATTGTCAAATGGTTATTAACTGATAGAATTTTCATAATAATCTTTGCCTTTTTCAATTATAATTTAAGGCTTACTAATTTGATTTAATAAACTAAAATAGTTATCGGACTCTACCTAGGATGCTTTTTACATTTAAAATTATGCTTAAATTTGCTGCAGTTTTCTACCTCAACTCCTGCAATATGTGTTATGATATTCAAATTACTTTGTTTACTTACGTTGCAAACAGAATCTGGATGTCTGCCTGGTCGCTGTAGACCTCGCGGAACGTCAGCTTCGAGTTGTTCTCCCACACGTTGAGGGCCCTTCTCACCATGAAACGGATTTTCGGGGCATCCGGCATCGACTGGTTGACCAGGCTGCAAGATGTAAGAGAAAAAAAGGATATCAGCATGCTAAGATATTCCACTTTGTAAGGGTTCCGGGGGGGTTCCCCCTTGCATAATTTGAACTTCGGGCGAAAACTTTCCCACATGCAAGTGTGGCCCCCGTCCTGTGTGTAGGCCTTGTATCTTTCGCTTATCTTGGAATACATTTTGTTAGCCGCTAATGTGGTGGCCAGTGCCCAACTTTCGCCCACGAAGACAACACCCTCAACTTTCACTTTGTCATGGTAAAAGTTTCCCCCACTCTCGGCTCCCTTAAAGACGAAGGCGGGACTTGGGTCCCGGACTTTGGTGGTTTTCACTTAGTTTAGTATTTTGTAAATTCTGTGCAAAGTTTGGCAAACACACTGTGTACAGGTACTGGGACCTCGGGTCAAAACCGCAGTGGGTTTGGGTTTGGGTCGGGGCTTGGGGACAACGACAACTCTCCTTGATTTCCGTCAGCAAAGTTTGCACTGCCGGAAAAGCTGAAACTGAGACTATCAGGGTGTGTCTCTGTGTGTGGCCCTTGTCTCCACATTTTATGCAAATTAGTTATGTTTCTTTTATGCCGGAGCCGGACCCCGTCTGCTGTTGTTAACTAACGCAGGAAAAAATGGGCACAGGGGCCGAAAGTTGAGCCTTTTTTGCGGTTTACCCAACCGAGGACCTTGCCTTGTCTCTTCTGGCATATGCCGTGTGTCTTGTGCCTTTTATCTACCAATTTCCCCGTCTACTTTTGCCTAGGTTGACTTTGCACCGCATCCTTTCCCCAGGACTCTCTCTCTCTGTCTTCCTCTCTCTGGGGGCATTGCGTGCGGCTCTTCAATATGCATTGAGGCATTTAACCGCTTGCAGCCGGGCTGATCGCTTCACTTAAATGGCCAGGCTTTCTATGGCTTTTCCTCCACTAACTGCTTCGTTTCCAATTACTGCTTTCGAGCCATTGAGCCCGAGGACCTGGCAGGATTTGTAGTCCTTGGGGAGAGGAGCATAGAACGATTTCACAGCTAATAAGCCAAGCACACAGATTAATCACAGGATGTACAGTAGGCTCAGACTTGGTGTAAAGTGAATAATAATTGGGATTCGATTTAACCATATTACTTATTTATTAACGATAAAACTTCATATTTAAACTTTATATGTTTGCAGAGTTCAAATATTTAATTTTTTTCGTGGAGTTAGTGTGACCAATCTTCGTTTTAGTACGCTAAAACAGCGTTGCCAGATGGTGAAGTTAGATCGCCACTTAATCATATTTTCTTTAGGCCTTTATTTTTACCTTGGTTTTCCCTTTTCTAGGACTATTTTTTTGCTTACTCCTTAAGCCAAAGTGTTGCCCAAAACCAACTTGATTTCCCTTTTGAAAGGAAATCAAAGGACTGAGCACAGTTTAGCTGCCATTCAGCCCTCAAAGAAGCGGCTTACTTAGATGCGCACACATCCGGCGATAACGTCCTTGGGCGCACGTACTGTCAACTGCCGCATGCCACTTGACCTGCAACATGGACGGGGCCACAACTTGGACCTGAGCTCTGACTCCCCGATCTCCTCCTGGCAAACTGAATCACCGTGTCGCAGTTCATTTCCATTGGACTCGACTCGACTCGACAAAAACGTGCTCAATTGCAACGCCATTTGTTTGCTCGGCCGTTGATCCGTCGGGCCCAGGTCTCAGGGATTGGGATTCGGTTTTTGGATGCGGATCCGAACGGGGACTGGTACTGGCGGCCGTTTGTCGTTTGCTATTTGCGCAGAGCTTGTTGCTTGCCTCCTTGCCAGAGTAAATTAACTCAAGCGCCCAGTCCCGAATCCCTTGCTCCTCCAAAACAGTCTAATCCCCTCCGGTTGTTGGGACACTCCGACTGCTACCCTTTTGTCGTGCTAATTTCGTTGCTACTGCCTTTGGATTTAAATGCAAACCGCTGCAGTGCATCCGGTCACGTAGCCATTTGCAGTTTGCCAGTGCAGCAGTAGCAGGAGTAGGAGCAGGAGCAGCTCCGCTGACGGAGCTTGACCTCTGTTTGTCTTTGCCATGTCACTTTGTGTGCCGAGCATTTAAATTATTATGAACCCGACAGGCAGGAGCTCCGCCTCTCCACTTTTCGGGTGCAGGAGGTGCCCGGAACGTGCAAGGGGAACCTGGACTGGCCCTGTCTGGGGAAACGTGTGCTTCGGCCAATTTGTTGCCTTACACGTAAAACAAACTGAACAATTAGCCAAATGGATGGAGCTCGCTCTCCATAGAGAACCCTATATATGGCCTGTGAATAACAAAAGGGGAATCATTTGGCCCAGCTGCCGGAGTCGGAGTCGGGAGTCCATTGTTATGGCCAGTTTTTGGTTTGCCGGTCCAAGGCCTTTCAGCAAAAATGCTTTCATACATCAAGGATACTATTTTTAAACCGGAAATCTTTCTTTAGCAGCACGCAAAGCATTTTATCTTTGATTAAGAGATAATCAACAGAGGAATAACAGTGGGAGTCATTCGATTTTATAGCTGGATATAAAGTCTCAGATTTAAGTTCATTGTTACTGAAGAATATAGAGCAAAAATAATGTGAAAGTTAAAGAAAAAACGATAGAAAAATCCTTAACAAACAAAGTTATTTATAAACAGAAATTAGTACAATTTCCTTAAGGAATCCTTGGCTCAACCCGTATAATTATTGGGTTCCGCTCCCAAAAACCACACAAAAAAAATAGTAAGAGAACCACCTCTCTTGTTCATTGTATTCTGAGAGAAAAAATGCCAAACTCTCTCAGAGAGGAGCTAAAAAGAAACTCTCTGGTTTGCTATTGCTTGTAAA
>VNJO01004111.1:0-10583 GCA_008042535.1 Drosophila tani | reverse complement strand
GCGAACACCAAACCACAATGACGGAGAAGCGAGCTCAGTTGGATCGTGTCAAGTCCACGGAGGAGAAGGTTCGCGTGGAGAAGATCGATGTGGATGCGCTCAAAATCCAGGCCAAGGAAATGATTGCCAGTGGCCAACAGAGCCAGGCTGCCTTCCAGGCCCAGAAGGTGCTCGATACGTTCGATGAACTGTTTGCCAAGTCCCAGAAACTGCTCTCGGATCGCCAGGATCAGTACAGGGACCATCGGTTGTTCAAGGAGGCCTACGACGATCTGGGTAGCTGGATTGGACGTGCCCGTGAGAAGTTCCCCACCTTGAAGCAGAGCAGCTTGAGCGATAAGTTGGCCATTGAGAACGCCGTCCAAGCCACTGAGGCTCTGCTGAACAAGCAGGCTCAGGGTGAGCTCCTGGTTGAGCACCTGGTGCACACCGGTGAGGTTGTGCTGGCCAGCACCTCTTCTCCGGGCCAGGAGATCATCCGAAATGATATCCGTGCCCTGCGCGATAGCTTCGAGAGTTTGTTCCGCGAAATCAACCAGCAAAAGGAGAACCTCGAGGTCACCATGGTTCAGTGGCGGGCCTATAAGGAGGAGTACGAACGCCTCATGGAGTGGCTGCAACAGATTGACATCCTGGTGAAGAACCACAAGCTCAACCTGTGTCCCAATCTGCCCGACAAGGAGAAGCAGGTGGCCGACATGAAGGAGGTGATGTCGCGACTGGAGAAGGGCAAGGATGACATTGACAAGTTCAATGCTTCCGCTGCCAGTCTCTTGAAGTCTCACCTCGACACCTACGTGAACAATCAGCTCAGGCACTTGGGTTCGGTCTACCAGGTCCAAGTTAACCTGGCCAAGGATGTTCTCAAGAAGGTGGAAACCAATCGCGACCAGCACCGTGAGTACGATGCCAACATGAAGTCGGCCAAGGATTGGATAGCCAATGCCAAGGCCACGATACAATCGGCAGGTGAAGGAGCTGGCTCCAAGGAGGCTCTCCAACGCCGTCTGGAACAGATTCAGGATCTGATTCGCAACCGTGAGTTTGGCCAGAATCTGGTCCACACGGCCATCAACAACGGAGAAAAGATAATCCGAAACACTCGCTCCGATGGCCGCGATGCCATCAACAATGAAATGAAGGAACTCCAGACCGAGTGGGATCGCTTGGTTAAGAAAATGTCCACTGCCAAGGTGCAACTGGAGACCAATCTCCTTCAATGGGCGGACTACAGTTCCAGCTACTCCCAGCTGCAGCAATGGATCACCGACAGGGAGGCCAAGTTGCAGCAGGCCTGCGAGCAGAAGATCATCAAGTCCAAGCGCGGTCAACCGGGTCTCAGCAGTGGTCTCAGCGAGCGCAAGGCCAATCTCCGACAGACCAACAACATTGTCCAGGATATTGTGTCCTTTGAGCCCATGATTCAGTCGGTTACCTCAAAGGCATCCGACCTACAACAGGGTGCTCCGGCCACTGAGATCTCGGATAAGTACGATAACCTCACCAAGCAGGCCAAGGATCTGTACGAGAAGCAGAAGAACACCATCGAGAGCTACCAGTCGCTAATAGATGCGGGCAACGAGTTCGCCACCTGGCTGAGAAATGCCAAGGAACGGCTGAGCAAGTGCTCCGAGCCCACGGGAGACAAGCAGGCTCTGGCCGAGAAGACGCACCAACTGAAGATTCTGCAAGGTGAACTCCCCGAGGGCGCTGAGAAGTTGAAGAATGCTCTGGAGCAGGGCGAGATCGCTTGCCGCAGTGCCGAGCCCGAGGATTGTGAAATCATCGAGCAGGAGGTGGCCCTACTTCAAGAGGAATTCGATGCCTACAGGGAGGCCCTGAACAAGGCCAAGGATTACCTGGATGTGGGCATTGTCAAGTGGTCGGACTACCAGGATCAGTACACCGAAGCTCTGGAGTGGTTAAGCAAGACCGAAGCCCTGGTTCAGTCCTACAACAAGTTGCAGGACAGCTTGTCGCAGAAGAAGGTGGTCCTCGAGCAGTTCCAAGGACATCTGCAGACCCTCTTTGACTGGCAGAAGACTCTGGACGACCTGAACATGAAGGCTCAGGTTCTCCTGGAGACTTGTTCCGATACCAGGATCAGCAATGCCATCATGCAACTCACCACCAAGTACAATGCCCTTCTGACTTTGGCCAAGGAGGTGATGCGTCGCCTGGAGATGCACTACCAGGAGCATCAGCAGCATCACAGCTTGTACGAAGAGTGCCAGTCGTGGATCGAAAAGACCCGTGAGAAGCTTGCAGAGTGTGAACAGATACCCGGAACCCTAAACGAAGTTCAGATAAAGTTGAATACTGTAAAGAACCTCCGTCAAGGTTTCGAGACTGGTCAGAACAAGCTGCGTTATCTCCTGGAACTGAAGGAGAAGGTGATCATGAACACCGAACAGAATGGAGCAGCCAAGATCCAGGAGGACACCGAGACTCTTAAGCAGGACTTTGACAAGCTCCTCGTGGACCTCAACGATGTGCGCCAGAAGCTGGCCAACCGCCTGGCCCAACTGGAGGAGATCTTCAAACTGTATAAGATCCTCGTCGAGTGGCTGGAGGATGTGGAGCCGAGTGTGAAGGCCAGCGATGAGTACCTGAACGATCTGAGCGAGAAACGCGCTGCTCTGGAGAAATTCCGCGTCATTCAGCGGGACATCAACGGGCACAGTGACATCGTTGAGAAGATCAATCAGCGCCTGAAGGAGGATAACAGCTTGGATCTGAACGACTTCCAGCCGGGTCTGGGCAAGTTCGACGAACTGCAAACCCAAGTGAACAAGATCATTGAGTCGCTGGAGAACCAGGTGAATAGCCATGAGAAGTACAAGCAGGCCTACAATGAGCTGCAGGACTGGCTGCGACGCACCCGCATCGAGGTGGAGCAGTGCTCCGACTGTCATGGCGAGAAGGACCAAGTGGAGAGCCGTCTGAATCGCTTGGGAGATATACAGTCCTCGTCCTTGGAGGGCAAAGCCCTGCTGGAAGCCTGCGAAGAGCTCAGCCAGGCGGTGATTGCCACCAGCGGCAGCGAGGGCCAGGACAATGTGGCTCAGGAGATCAAGCATCTCACCTCGGAGTGGGAATCACTCCAGGCGCTGTCTCGCGATGCCCGCAGCGGCCTAGAGTCCTGCCTGGCCGCCTGGCAATCGTTCCTGCAGAAGTTCAATAAGATCAACCTGTGGATTGAGACGATGAGCAAGCGCGTTACCAAATCCCAGGAAGGCGAGAACAAGAACCCCGAAGATTTGGTTAATGCCAAGGTAAGAACCCTCTTCGTCAAGTCGAGATCTCGCAACTGTCGCACGCACCTCTAACCAAAAATATAATAACTAAAAATGTAATCGAGTATATATATTATAGCCGCAGTGCGCACGTAAAGTAGAACTCACCGACAGCAAAATTTGTATCTGCGTGAGAATTTAATCATGTGTACTAAAACCTCACTAATCACCACTGCTAACTTTTCAGCTAATCACTTGTATACTTTGCAGCTAATCATGTACACACAGACTCCTGTCTAATTGCCTAATTGCTTTATGTGCTTTCAATAACTGAAAGTTAGATCTTGAAACTAAAGTCCTTTTCTTCCCGCAGAAACTCTTGGAGGAGGTGCTGGCCGAGAAGGATAATGTGGAGGATCTGAACGATAACTGTGAGCTGCTCATGGAGCAGAGTGCCTGCACTCGCATTCGGGATCAGACCATTGAAACTCAGGCCAACTACACTAAGTTACTGACATCCGCCCAAGGATTGGTGGCCAAGATCGAGAAGAACCTGTCCGATCACACCGAGTTCCTCAACTACAAGAAGGAAATGGACGCCTGGATAGAGAAGGCCCAGCAAGTGCTTAACGAGTGCTCCACCGATGGTGATGCTGCAATTATTTCCCAGAAACTGGACACAGTTAATGTAAGTTTTTATCTTTGATGAATGTCTTCAGATTCATTCCCACATAAAAAAGACTCTACCCCACCGAAAGTCTTGGCCAAAAGACTAACAGAACACAGAACCAGAAGAAGACTTAAAAGAATACACCACACAGAATAATCTAAACCTCCATACCTGACCCAACATACTTCACTTATTTAAATCCCATAACACTTTCTTACACCTTCACAATTTTTATATTATTCCATTGAAGGAATAATCCCTTTATAAATAAATAAATAATCCTTCATTTACAGTCCTTGGCTTCCCGCCTGCCCGAGGGTCAGCATCTCCTGGCCCTGGTGCAGGATGCCTACTCGAAGGCCTCGAACATCACGCCCGAGGACAAGCAGGAGAAGCTGCGTGAACTGATGACCAAGGTACGCGAGGACTGGGATGCCCTGGGTCTGGCGGTCAAGCAGAAGTTGAGCGACCTGAAGCAGGCCCAGAATCGTTGGAACGATTTCGCGGCCAACAAGGATAAGCTAGAGAACTGGCTAAACAAAACCGAGGAGACCATCAAGGTGGCTCCAGAAACCAAGGGTGAACTGAGCGAAATGAAGACCTTGCTGGAGCGCTACAAGACGCTCGGCAATGAGCTCAAACAGAAGGGCAACGACCTGGAGCAACTGCAGTCGGAAGCCCGCGACCTGGGTACCGAAGTGGATGCAGTGAATCGCCTGCAGTCGCGCTGTGACAAGCTGAAGAACGATTGCTCGGCTCACATCAAGGCCTTGGAGCAGGAGATTGTCGACTACAATGCCTATCACCAGAGCCTGCAGGATGTGGAGAAGTGGCTGCTGCAGATCTCCTTCCAGCTGATGGCCCACAACTCCCTGTTCATCTCGAATCGGGAGCAGACCCAGGAGCAGATCAAGCAGCACGAGGCCTTGCTGGGTGAAATCCAAAAGTATCAGACCAACTTGGATGACCTGAATGCCAAGGGTCAGGCTCAGATTAGCCGCTATGAGAGCTCAACTCCTGCCATTCGTCCTACGGTTGAGTCCCAGCTGAAGAATATCCAGGATAGCTACAACTCCCTGCTGCAAACCTCCGTGCAGATCAAGAACCGCTTGCTCGAGTCGCTGGCCAAGTTCCAGGAGTACGAGGATACCCTGGACAGCATCATGCGGAATTTGGAGGCCTACGAGCCGATTATCCAAACTGAGTTGGATGCGCCGGCCACGAGCTTGGAGCTGGCTCAGAACCAATTGAGGTGTGCCCAGGAAATGCAGAATAAGCTGAACAACGAGAAGAGTCGACTGGCCGCTGCCGTCCAGGCTTGTGAGGCAGCCACGGCTTCTATCAGTCGTCCCAGTTCCCCACTGGAGACGGCCATGCAGGCCATACCCGAGAGGGAGCTCATTGTGCGCGCCAAGCTTGAAGATCTGCTGGATCAGGTAGGATTATGGATTGGTTTTTACTGCGATTGAATTTTTGTAGTTTTGTGATCACTTTTAGTAGTTGAAATTTGATTGCATTTGATGAAAGAAAGGGAAGGATATGTAGTAGTAGCTATTAGCTATTAGCTGCTATTGGATTGAACTATATTTATGCCTTTACCTTATGTTTATATTATGGAAATAAAAAATTCATCTATTAAATTTTTTATTAGATTTATTTTCCATTTGGAAAATAATTTTCCATTTAAGTATAATTATTTCCTTTAATTTAATATTTCAAAAGAAATAGTTTCTTTCTCGAACAACCATTTAAATTTCCAAGATCTTCCCTTTCTTTTCTTTTAATTTGATTAAACCATTATTTACCTTTTTTGCTAACCAACATTCTGTTCTTTTAATTAAACCCTTAACTCTACCCAACCCTCCACCCAACCCCAAACACTGCCCTAACTTTGTTGATTTGCCGCACTGTTGTTGCCCCGTAATTGTTGTAAAAAATGCACCAACAAAAAATGCTATGCCCTGTGCTTGCTGCTGCTGCCCAAAAAAGAAACCGCCTCCAAAAACTCGGAGCTCAACCGATGAAGATGATGTTGAGATCCAGGTTGAGCTCAGCGATGTAAACGAGGCGCTCTTGGATCCCATTGCCCACGAGCGTGTCAGCAACTATCGCCGCATAGTTCGCCTGAATAGTGCTCAGGTGGGCAAGCTGAATGAACTCTTTGCTAAGGTAAGAGAGCAAGGACACTCATTAATTGGATCAGGTGGCGGGCTTTGCATGGCTTAAGGTGTTAATAAATGCTTGTTTTGTTTGATATATGTTATCCTCCTTGAGAAATTTAATTTAATTTTAAATTAAATGTTAATGCTCGCTTTGTCTAGGTGCAATCCCACTTGGGTGGCCTGACTGCATCCGTTAGCGAACTGGAGCAACAGCAAAAGCAGCGCGCCGAGCTGCAGGATTGGGTGAAGAAGCAGCAGACCTCCGTCTCCGATTGGCTGATGCGTCCCTGCAAACTGCGTCCCGAGGCAGCTCAGCAGGAATTGGTTTCCATGAACGATTTGTTGAACTCCATTGGTGACAAGCGATCGCAGTTGATGTTGGAGATGACAGGATCATGTGAGTCTTAGTTTTATTAATTTAATTACAATTTCCATTACTTTCCAAAACCAAAATCGTATATTTATTGCCTTTTGGCGGCTCTCCTGACTATATATTTTCTATAAATAAATTAATAACTTTTCAGTGGGCGATGAGGACACCGATTTGGATGACAACATTGACAAGCTCGAGTCGGAGCTCATGGATGCCATTGCCAAGAAGCAGGCGGGCCAAAACGTAATCGATGGCTATCGCCAGGGCATGGCCGATGTCCAGAACTGGTTCGATAGCCTCATCAAGCGCATGGATGTCCTGGACCGTGGTTCCGGCTTGAATTGTGCCCAGAAAACGGCTGCCATTAATGAGATCAAGAACGAGTACGAACTGCAAGGACACCCCAAGATCCAAGAGCTCAAGGGCAAGGCCTCGCAGGTGGCCGAGGTGATCAGCAATCTGGATGGCCAGCAAGTGGAGGAGCAAATGAAGTCGCTGGATCGCCGCTTTGCCGATCTGGGCAAGCGCATCGATCGCAAGGCTCAGCTGCTGGATGTGACCAACAAGGGTGTGGACGGGGCCAAGGGTGAGATCGATCAGCTCCAGAATTGGGTGAAGCAGCAGATCGAAGAGCTGCAGGCTCCCACTCCCCTGGGCTACACGCCCAAGGATGCCGAGGCGCGTCAGCAGAAGATCAAGAGTCTGATGAAGGATGCCGAGGCCAAGCAGTCGCTGGCCGATGTCCTGGAGAAGCGGGTGGCCAACATGCAGCAGGAGCTGGAGCCCGCCGAGTATGCCCAGCTGGAGTCTGCTTTGCGTAATCTCAACTCGGAGAATCGCAACTTGTCGGGCGTATTGAAGGCAGAACTGGATCGTGCGTTGGAGGCCAGCAAGGCTCGCAAGTCCCTAGAAAACGATCTGGACAAGGCGCGCCAGTGGCTGAAGACCAAGATCTCGGAGGTGCGCAAGCTGCCCGTGTATCATCCACTGACCTCCACTGAGATCGAGAAGAAGATCCAGGAAAACAGGAAGTACGACGACGATGCCAAGCAGTTCAACGATAGCGTTTTGAGCGATGTCCAGCGACAGGCAGCCAATATTATGAAGGACTGCGATGGTCCGGATAAGGCGGCACTGCAACAGATCCTTGATGAAATCGCCGCCGANGACTACCAGACCCTGAAGGACGAGAGCTCGAAGAGGGGCAAGTCCCTGGACGATCTCCTGCAGGGTCGCAAGACCTTCGAGGACTCGATGAAGAAGATGGGCGACTGGCTGAACGAAATGGAAACGGCCACCGAGGGTGAGCTGCGTACCACAAGTCTGCCCGTGTTGGAGGAGCAGCTGGCCCACTACAAGAAGCTGCTCGGCAATGCCGAGAACATGGGCGGCCTCATTAACGATGTGTCCGAGCAGGGCAAGAGCATCCTGCCCACCCTGAGCAATGCCGACAAGCTGAAGCTCAACGACGACATCAAGAACATGAAGGATCGCTATGGCAGGATCAAGAACACCATCGATGACCGGGTGAATGCCTTGGGTGACCACATCAAGAAGTACAAGGATGCCAAGAGCAGGCTGGCCGATTGCAGCCAGTTCCTGGGCACCATTCAGCAGAAGCTGCGCGAACTCAATCGTCCCATTGGCTCGAGGATCGAGGATGTCCAGGATTTGTTGGGTGCCTATGAGGGCATACTCAAGGAGCTCAAGGACAGCAAGAGCAAGATGGGCGACATGCAAATGGACGACTTACCGGAGTTGCAGAGCATTTTGACCCAGCAGGACGACATGATCAAGATGATCGAGGACCAGCTGGCGCATCTCCGCCAGCTCCTGATGCTCCGCGAGCAGTTCATTGCCCTGATCAACGAGATTATTGCCTTCATTATGAAGTACACCGATGTCATCATCGACATTGAGAACTCCCCGGACAGCCTGGAGGACAAGATCAACAAGTACGACAACGTCATTGTCAAGATCCAGGAGTGCGAGGGTCTCCTGGCCTCCGCCAACGACAAGGGCCAGAAGATCGCCTCCGAGGGCAATGCTGCGGACAAGAACAGCATCACCGAGCAGCTGCAGTCCCTGAAGAATCAACTGCAGAATCTCCGCAAGGCCGTGGAGTCGCAGCGCCAGAAGCATCAACTCCAGCTGGAGTCGCACAAGAAGATGGCCGCCGAGCTGAGCGAGATCCTCGACTGGCTGCACAGCCACGAGGGCGCGGCCAAGTCCCGCCCTCTGCTGGATCGCGATCCCGAGTCCGTGGAGCGGGAACTGCAGAAGCACCATAGCCTCAGCCAGGACATTGAGTCGTATCTGAGCAAATTCAACAAGATCAACGATGGCGTCAAGACCGAAATTGGCATGCCCAGCTCGCTGCTGGAAATGCTCTCCGAGGGCCGATCCCTGGTCTCATCCCTGCCCCACGAACTCGAGGAGCGCGAGAAGTATCTGAAGAACAACCGCGACTCGCGCCTGGAGTACATGCAGCTGGTGGCCAAGTTCAACGATTGGGTCCACGAGGCCGAGCTGCGCCTGCAGAACAGCCAGCACGGCATCGACTACGAGCATCTGGTGCAGGACCTCGACGAGCACAAGATCTTCTTTGGCAACGAGGCTCCTATTAGGAATTTGGTCCACAAACAGATCCAGGAGGCCGCCGACAAGATCTGGTCTTCCTTGAACAACTACGAACAGTCGGAGCTCTCCGCGGAGCTGGCACAGTTCCAAACCAAGTTGACCAATACGCTGGCCAATGCCAAGACCCAGCAGAGTGAGTTGGAGAAGGAGGCGGAGCGCTGGCGCGAGTATCTGCAGTCCATTAACCGTGTCAAGGCCACCATCGAGCGCACCAAGTTCAGCGATGAGCCGGTCCAGAATCTGGCAGGACTGCACTTTAATATCCAGAAGCTGTCCCATGCCATTGGTAATGTGCAGGTGAGTTTTGATTGGATGTAGAATTATATAGGATTAAAACACATTTTAATTGAAGTAAATTACGTTTTTAAGAAAAAAAAAATCCAATATTATACATATCATGGTACAATTATATAAGGTAGTCTCTTCAAGAGAACTGCCCTCTTTTTTAAGGACGATATTTTTGACAGTCCCTCTGAGAGCGGGAGAGAGAGAGAAAGCGACCTTTGAAAGGGGCCTCTGCAGTATTGGCGCACTTACCGCTTGTGTTGCACTATAATTCCCAACGAGTTTTAGCTGTCACAAAGTGGTAACTAGGCTGAATACTGATGATGGCCACCCTTATCCTCTTCCTTTCTCTTCTTCCTTTCTCTTCTTCCTTTCTCTTCTTCCTTTCTCTTCTTCCTTTCTCTGTCTTCTTCCTTTCTATTCCTCCTTAGTCTTCCATCTTTCATTTCTTCCTCAGTCTTCTTTTTCTGTCCTCTTCCTCTTCACGCCAAGGGCGCTCTGCAGTATTGGCGCACTGGGCGTTTGCGTTGCACTATAATTCACAATGGGTTCTAGCTGTCAGCAAGTAATAGAAACGCTGCATACTAATGTAGGGCGCACCTTTCTTCTTCTTTCTCTTCCCTTCTATATATTATTAAATTATTTGCCAGTGCTTTCTAACATGTTTCTCAGAGAGCTGAAAACTTATCCTCCCCATCAAAGTAAATGAGACTACCTTATATTATTGTATCATGCTAAATATTAAAGAGAACAACCATATACTAGGTGTACCGGTATGAAATGAGCGTTTTTTTGTGAAAATAAATTTTTTTTTACTTTTGGATCTTTCCCATAGCTTTTAAACGGTCAGAAATTGTTTGTTGTGCAACATTTAACATTTCTGCCATTTGCTTTTGACTCAAAGTGTCATCTCCATCCTATTCGGCGTCTTCAAAATTTTTTGGTGGTTTTCCACGGTCTTCATTTCTCACATCAAAATCATTATTTCTGAACCGTTGAAACCATCTTTTGCTTGTTTGCTTCTGATAGAGCATGAACACCATATGCCTCAACAAGCATTCGATGCAACTCTGCAGCATTTTTCTTCAAATGAAAAAAAAAAATTAATGCTTTCCGCAAATCATCACTTGCTGGTACAAAATTCGACATTTTTAACACGATGAGAAAATATGTTGCTGTCTGTTCAATGACTTGATATATATTTAATATGATTCACA
>VNJO01004106.1:0-13672 GCA_008042535.1 Drosophila tani | reverse complement strand
TCCGTCTGTCTGTCCGTCTGTCGGTTTCTACGCGAACTAGTCTCTCAGTTTTTGAGCTATCGAGCTGAAGGCAAAGGCTTATTTCTTTAGCACGCAGTATATATGTCGGAACGACAGAAATCGGACTACTATATCCTATAGCTGCCATAGGAATGATGGCGAAATTAATGTAAAAAAAATTTTAACTTCTCTGTTTTTAAACGTATTTCTATAAATTTTGAGATATAGCAGATTTTTAAGGTTCTAGAATTACGTTTTTAATTTCATTAAGATCGGTTCACTATATCATATAGCTGCCATAGAAGCGATCGGTCCATTTATATGAAAATGTAAAATTCTACATGTAAAATGTAAAATTTACAAAATTCGATGTTTTTTCAACATTACTAAAATGGTTCGATTTTCAATGATCCAATTGCAGACTGCAAGGGTATACCAACTTCGGTTTACCGAAGTTAGCTTTCTTTCTCGTTTTGTTTTGCAATTAAGAACCGATTTTGATGTAGAAAAAGGCATTTACTTTTCATTTCGACAAAAAAAACTTGCCCGTTTTTGAAAACGAAAAAGTCTTGTGAAAGTGAAAACGGGAGCACCAATTCTCGCTTTCGAAAACGAAAACGAGAGAATCTTGTGAAAGTGAAAACCGGAGCCTGCCTGATTATGTACAATTGGAGCTGAAGGCCCACGTTGCCATTGCTCAACATCATTGCTAGCTTATAATTTTAATTATGTTAGCTCTTTATAAAAATAAATAAGTCCCAATACTCATATCAGTAACATCTGCATGCTGTCCAAGTTTTTAGGGGTGTCCACAACCGGGCCTTGTACACAACCGGGCCCTCTCCCCTAAATATAAATGAAATTAAATGGATTTAATGAAAGGGTATTTTTTACCGATTACCGATCAGAAATATGCCGCGATCAGTGGCATACATTTATTAAAGTGTCATAAATAGCTAATTTAGTTTTACTAAAACTTTTGGTAGTAAAAATGTAACCAAGGTCTGTATTTGTAACCTTATCTTTCTTTGAGCGAAATTCGTTCTCTTAGCAAGCTTGTAAGAATTAATCATTAAAAGACTTTAAATACTTACAATTGCTTCTTCAAAGGTTTTGATGTTAGACTTAGTTCAAAAATAAAATGTCGGTAATATTTAATGCAAGTGTCAATACAAAAAGTGCTGTGGAATATCAAACTATATCCTCAACGCAAACTCATTTAGCTGAAGAGCAGTCAGAACGCTTGCACAAATGCATATCCAAGGAGCAACTTGAAAAACTTCATGGCGCTTTCCTTAACGCTCCAGAAAGGCAGGTGGGCATCGATGAGCTTCGAATAATGCTGGAGGACTTGGATATCATGTTTCATGATTCTATGTACACTCGACTTTTTCTGAAGATAAATCAGAATAGGGACTTCAGGGTAGATTGGAACGAGTTCGTCTCGTACCTAATTTTTGGTTTTCAAGAAGAAGATCCCAGTAGCCAAAAAGAGTCTTTAATTCTTCCAATATCTGTGCCTCCTATGGTCAGGAAATCAGAACATAGGTCGGCAATTTGTTGTCTGGCGCTACTCAAGGCAAAATCTGATCAGGTACCAATTGAGGAGGTTACCGAGACTGTAAATTTCTCCTTCGGAGGAGAGGATTCTCCAGAAGCTTCCGGAATGTGGGTCACGGCTAGCCACGAGGGTATGATGCGATTTTGGACCTCCCATATGGAACCCATTCGAACAGCATCATCAGAGAGCAGTAAGTAGTTACTTTAACAAATAAAGAGGCACATATTTTATCAGAGCTCGTAAAAAAGCTTCACTTGAACTTGTAGTCAAAAAAAAAAGTTTTTATTGCTCTGCTCGTGGGTTCACTTATACTTCATAAAACTTCGTCATTGGCATTTTGAGCATGTATATGTGTTTCTTATACAAAAGAAGGCCAGACCATTCAGAACAACTTGGTTGATTGTACCCTGCGAGCTCTGAATGTTATACAATGATTTTGGGGGTATATTTATATTTGTGTTTAATTAGCATAATAATCAGGGACCGTAAATGTTATAAAGTAAAAATCAATATAAAATAATTTCAGTTAAAAAACGAGAAAGAAAACTAACTTCGGTAAGCCGAAGTTGGTATACCCTTGCAGTCTGCAATTGAACCATTTTAGTAATGTTGAAAAAATTGCTATATGTCAAAATTTATAGAATTGCGTTTAAAAACAGAGAAGTTAACATTTTTTTTACATTAATTTCGCCATCATTCCGGACAGACGGACAGACAGACAGACAGACGGACATGACTAGATCGACTCGGCTGGTGATGCTGATCAAGAATATATATATACTTTATGGGGTCGGAGATGCCTCCTTCACTGCGTTGCAAATATCATGGCCTTTTCGAAATGAAAACGTTTGACCTGGTGTTTCTGGTCAACTCTGCCTGTTTGTCGATTTTTGTTTTCTTATTTAACAGCTCTTTTTGAAAAACATTTTGTTGAAATGATAATTACCTTGCCTTGACTTATTTTCTCTTAATACAGAATTTATAAATTTCTAATTTATAACTTTCTAAGCGCGGTACTGCTTACCATCGTAGCGTGTGGTTTTTGTTGGTGCTGAGCAACTACATAATTTCTCTGAGCTTGGACAAAATCATTTTGTCGCGCCCTTTGCTTTCTGTTTTGTTCGGTTCTTCAGCGCAAAATATTTATAATAATTTCTCAACTGCGTTTGTGCTGCTGTTGCATTTATTTGATCAGCATTTTTCTGCCTTGTGGCAGTGTACAGTTTGTTGTTGGGTCTGCGACAATGTTGCACACCCTTTACTATATGCGCCGAGATGAGGCATACTGGTGCACGAATTGCGGATCGTGTTCTTACTCATGACGGTTTGGATTAGACGTGCTCGAGCTGCATGCATCTAAAAAAAGAAAATGAGAGCTTTTATGCGGCAGACTCACCTGGAGTTTAATTTCCTTGCGGCCGGTTTCAAGGATTTACTAAGCCCTTTTCAGACGACGGAATCTCATTTTAAAACGTCGAAACTGCTAAGTCATCAAAAAACGAGAAAGAAAGCTATCTTCGGTAAACCGAAGTTGGTATACCCTTGCAGTCTGCAATTGGATCATTGAAAATCGAACCATTTTAGTAATGTTGAAAAAATATCGAATTTTGTAAATTTTACATTTTACATGTAGAATTTTACATTTTCATATAAATCGACCGATCGCTTCTATGGCAGCTATATGATATAGTGGTCCGATCTTAATGAAATTAAAACCGTAATTCTAGAAGCATAAAAAACTGCTATATCTCAAAATTTATAGAAATACGTTGAAAAACAGAGAAGTTAACTTTTTTTTACATCAATTTCGCCATGGCAGCTATAGGATATAGTAGTCCGATTCCGGTCGTTCCGATATATATACCGCGTGCTAAAGAAATAAGACTATGCTGAAAATTTCAGCTTGATAGCTCAAAAACTGAGAGAATAGTTTGCGTAGAAACCGACAGACGGACAGACGGACAGACAGACGGACATGGCTAGATCGACTCGGCTGGTGATGCTGATCAAGAATATATATACTTTATGGGGTTAGAGATGCCTCCTTCACTGCGTTGCAAACATCTGGTCAAAATTATAATACCCTCTGCAAGGGTATAAAAAGAGGTGTATAAATACTAACAACGATTTTTAAGTTACAGACCCTGCAATTCCCCTATTTGCTGTTCCGCCCGGGAATTGGAACTACCAATTTAAAAATATATCTGGATCCGTACAAAACGTTTACCCAAACTGTAGAATAATTGAGTCCAGCATGTCTCGTTGTCTGGAACCAGTAAACGATGCGCAACCATCAACAACGCAAGCCGATGCATCTAAAAACGCTTCGCTTGCATCCGCCCGATCGACTGATCTCAAGACTGAAGGTTGTCCAAGTCAGACTGTAAGAGTGTATGGGAGTCAGACCGCGTGAGTGGCAAACAAAGTTTTACGTTATCCGCGTACATCATGACGCGTGAATGGTGAACTACCTGAGGAAAATCATTTATGAAGAGGCCGAACAGCAGAGGTCCAAGATGGCTCCCTTGAGGAACACCAGAAGTCACAAGGACAAGGTTTGAGAAAGAACCTTCTGAGTTCGGTTCGATAAATAAGTCGAAGTCCAATTGGTCAACGTTATTGGAAGTCCTAAAAGAATACATTTTTTTAACAGTATCTGGTGGTTTACGGAGTCGAAAGCCTTACTGAAGTCTGTAAAAATAACGTCAGTTTGGCAATTAATTTTAAACCAGTGGTCCGCACCATTACATTGACACGCCAACACTGCATTTGTGTATGTGGAGAATGAGAGAGAGAGACTTCGTCTTTTATAGGTAACCAGGTATGACAAAAAAAAAGCTAACTTTTTTTTTATATGCATTTCACGCTAAAAACGGCTAGATTTAGCTAGAACATGACAATGCGGCAGCACTAGCGCTGTGCTTTAATTTCGTGAGAGCGAAGCCGAGGACCTGTGCCGACGTCACACGAACGTTTATACTGTGCATGAGAGGCAGCGACGCCGACTGAGACATTTCCTATCCCGCGGGATACGGCCGTGCTGCGAGGAGGACATTATCGAGCTGCATTGATGCTGTAGCTGAGCAGTAATTAATAACTCGAATAAGTTAAGTTAAGTGGTACCAGATCTTGACCAGAGGAGAAGGAAGACTTAATAGTTTGAAGGTTTTTTAAGAACATCATCTTCATTAATCAGTGGCATAAACATACAATTAGAGTGTGGAAGTGAGTAAGGATAGGATGAGGTAGTCTAGACATATAGTTTTTTAGATAAGAGAGTCTACGAGAGAACCAGGGGGGCTTATGGAACACGTTGGATGAGGAAAATGAAGGCACATACATCTCAAAAACCGATTCCAGTATCCGGTAAAAACGTTCTACAATTTTTGATGGGCTTTCAGGTAAATCCATAAAGGACCAGTCCACTGAGGATAAGTAAGCATTCATTTCAATGAAATTGGCTTTGCGAAAGCAACGAAAAGTTGCTGGCTCGACTTCAGGGCATGGCAATAATGGAGCTGGGATGATAAGCGTCTTCGGGGCTGGAGAGAGGGTCAATTCTAGAGACATAGGCATTTCCAAACTCTGAAGCAAAAATAAGATCTAAGATTTTACCAGAGCAGTGCCTCACAGCGTTCAATTGTCCCAATGATAGGTCAATAAGACCATGTACGAGATAATGGGGTACGGTGGGAACAAGAACATTCGACTCAGATGAGGGCAGCCAAAAAATGGCAGGCAAATTGAAATCTCCCATAACTATAAGATGGTTATTATTGCCACGGGTTGATTGAATACCCTGAATTAAATGCTAAATGCTGTTGATATCAGACCTAGGTGGAATATACGAGCATGAGACGTACACAAAATAATCGTGAACCCTAATTCGAACAGCCACAAACTCTAACATGCACTCTATGCCCATTATCGGAATAGTTTCAGAGACTAAATCGGACTTAACGGCAATAAGAACACCCCCGCCAATACGCGTTGCACGATCACATCTATAGATGACATAGTTGCCTGCAAATATTTTGAAGTCAGAGACAGAGAAGTTGAGCCACGTTTCAGTAAAGGCAATCACATTGGCATCAATGGAGACACTATTGACATGGAGCTCAGTTTGTCGAGTAAACTACGAACATTCTGGTAGTGTATGGAAAATGAGTCGCTTAGTTTCTTGGAGCACTAAGTGAAGGAGTCTGAGGCCCGCGAACCTGAGGATTCATCTTGTTTACATATTCGTGAACAATAGCATGCTCCGGCCATACAGAAATATCAAGAACCTTATCAAGGAGAACATCAGAAAGTCCAATCCTAAAAGAAGATATATCACGTCTTTGCTTAAAATTGGAGACCGAAAATTCGGTGCCAGATACATTTAGTTTGCTGCTCAAATGGGTCTTAACATCGGATTCAGAAGCGTCTGGGTTGAGTCTTAATCTTTTTCATGCAATTCAAACGGACCTTAATAAATAGGGTCAAGCTTGGTTTGATGACGCTCTTCGTTTCTTATAAGTACGTGGTCCCCCAGGTTGTGCTTAATTATTTTGGCTTTATTCTTATCGTACCTTGATTTCTGATATTCAGCATTGACTTTCATATTTTGCTTAGCTTGTTTTCTCGAAAGTTCTCTGTCTATTCCATTACTTTCCGCTTCACTAACAGGCAAAAGTCAAATGGTATAACTTCTTTACCTATTAGCAATTCCAATGAATTCCAATTCCAGCATTGGTAAGTAAGTGTATTTTTTTTTAACGGAACAATATTTTCGAAAGCCTGAACTCGCAACCCGTACGTATCGTACTTCCATAGAAAGCGGACGTGGTGGCTCTAGGTCTCATAGTCTCTGAGATCTGTTTACCAACACGGACAGACGCACACAAAAAAAAATAATAATAATTAGAATACTGTGTAAACATTTTGCATGTATTTCGTTGTTGGTTTTCTGTCAAGTGCGTACACACGAATGAAAAAATATATGTAAAATCTATCTTAAAGTAAGAACAAGTAAGAAAGCTACAGTCGACTGTGCTCGACTGTGAGATACCCGGTACCTAAACGTTTGCGCTTCACACTAAAAGGCAATTTAATAATGTACATACACTGCATTGTACATACATACATTGGCGCCATTATATCGCACGGCCAAGGCTCGACTGCGCCACCTGTCGGCTACAGCTTGCAACAGCAGTGCCTTAGGGCGGTGTGTTAAAATTCTAACCTTATTGCTAATATCTCCCATGTTTATCACCCGATTTTACTGAAATTTTCAGGAAACGTCCATTTTATTTTTCTTATTTATTGTATCTATTAACTTTAACCCGAAAATAACGAGTATAGCTTATTTTACGTTTTTTTTTTATTTTTGAGGGCGGAAGTGGGCGTGGCCAAATTTTAAAACAAACTTGATCTGCGTGCAAAAGATTCCAATGTTGTCACCAAATTTGGTAACTCTAGCTCTTATAGTCTCTGAGATCTGTTGTTTCACATGGACAGACAGACGGACAGACGGACATGGGGAAATCGACTCGGCTGGTGACGCTGATCAAGAATATATATACTTTATAGGGTCGGAGATTTCTCCTTCTGCCTGTTACATACATTCTCGGTTGGCACTAACTTATAATACCCTTGTACCCTATGGGTACCGGGTATAAAAATATAACGCCATTTTCGTGATCTGGGGATTCAACCCTACCAGAATTTCGCATCAACAGGCTTGTAGCATTTTGAGTGTAAACTTGTCTTATTAATGATTATTAATGATTATTATTGATTATTAATGATTATTAATGATTATTAATGATTATTAATGATTATTAATGATTATTAATGATTATTAATGATTATTAATGATTATTAATGATTATTAATGATTATTAGCGATTATTAAAAAAATTTGAAAACATTACGGTACTGTACTCGAAATACCGGGATTTTGTCAAAATTTACTCTTAAATTAGGCCACGTCTTTATCAGACACCTCTAAGCGATGTAAGGAAAAAGTAACGATGTCACCTTCATAGGTATTATACCACCTACAAGGGTATTATAATTTAGTGCCAACCGAGAACGTATCTAACATGCAGATGGAGAAATCTCCGACCCTTAAAGTATATATATTCTTGATCAGCGTCATCAGCCTAATCGACTTAGCCATGTCCGTCTGTCCGTCCGTGTGAAACAACAGATCTCGGAGACTATGAGAGCTAGAGTTACCAAATTGGGTGACAACATTGGAATCTGTTGCACTCAGATCAAGTTTGTTTTAAAATTTAACCACGCCCCCCCGAAAATCATAAAAAAACGGTAAATAAGCTATAGTCGTGATTTCTGGCTTAAAGTAAATGATGTAATAAATAAGTAGCCATTCGCGGACGTGTACTGAAAATTTGAGTAAAATCGGATGGTAAACATGGAAGTTATTAAACAATAAAGTTTCTATGTATGCTTATTCTTCTCTCTCTTTAAAGCTAAGAACTCAGACATTCGAATAGCGTTCCTAAGCATTAATGCATACTTAACCTGTTAATATCTGTATGCAACCTGTTCAATCAGAAGTTTTTTGACACACACACCTCTCACCCTTTTTTCTACTTCTGTAAATGAATTTGTTTTGTCACAGAAATGATTTCGGCTTAAAAAGCGTCTTCTCGCTCAAGTACGCATACACACACGTGCTCACATGCGCATTTTATTTTTAGATTTTTACGCTCTCAACTTTGTGCTAGCGCGCTGAGAGCGAGAGAGGATAGAAGAGGAGAGGAAGATCGTTCGCCAGCGGTGAGAGAGGGACAGGAACTACGCGCATTTTCGTGTCGTTTATGAATCGGTTTTACTCCGTCCCCGAAAATCCATAACGCGCCTAAAGAAGTTTCACTTCAAAAAAAAAATGTAATTCTAGAACAATAAAAAACTGCTATCCGGCAGGCTCCGGTTTTCACATTTTTTTTCGTTTTCGTTTTTGGGCGGAAACGTACTTTTTCGTTTTAGGTGCTCCGGTTTTCACAAATTTTTATCATCGTTTTGTTATCGAAATATTAAATGTTTTTTATTGCTCAAACAGATGACTTGGATGTTTTGAGAAGTAAACGGAATGCTTAAATGCCTTTACTCTTTTGAATTGTTTGTTTTTAAAGCCAAATAAAGGCAGAAATTGTTTATTTATCGGTCCAAGATGGCTGCCACCCTTTTTTGGTATGATTTTTATACCTTTTTTTATTGGTTAAAATTCCATTTAAACATTAAAATAAACTAGTTTATTTAATTAAACCTTATTTAGTCCTCCTTGAACATTATTAATGCCCACCTTTTAATTTTAGAAGCATTTAGACCAAATTGTTTTGTTCCACCAACAGTACGGCAGCACTGTCAACCAAAACGAAAGTTGCTGTTGCCGACGGCAAATATTTTGTTGGCAAATTCGAGGTGGGGTCAAAAAAAGAAATATTTAAAAAGTATATACGAATTAGATTGATCTACGATGGCGTGAAATGAACATCAATAGACCAAGGAGTCAACTATTTTTTTCCTTTTGCAATTAAGAACCGATTTGATGTAGAAAAAGGCATTTACTTTTCATTTCGACAAAAAAAAAACTTGTCCGTTTTTGAAAACGAAAGTCTTGTGAAAGTGAAAACGGGAGCACCAATTCTCGTTTTCGAAAACGAATTTAGAATTATAAGACGCTCCCCTAAGGCAAACTGCGTAGCCTGTGTCCGTCTGGGTTGTGGGTTCGAGCCTAGACCGCGTCCACAACTTTTTTGTTGGTTTTTGTATGTTTTTTTCGCGATTCTTCTTTTTCTTTATTACTATACACGGAGAAAACTAAAAAAGGGTAGTAAAATAAAAAAGCAAAACAAAATAGTTGGTTTGGTGTGGGATTAAACTCGGGCCAATTTTGCAAAATACATCGGCCACTTAGACAACCTATATTATACACGAAACGCCCATGTTCATACTAAATATGCATTGACAACTGTTTACCAAATTTTGGCAAATCTAAGGTAAAACACATTACTAAATAAAAAGGGGAAAAACTTAAAAAGCCAGTAAATAAAAATTTAAAAAATAAAACACGTCTTAGATTTGCGTGACTTAAATTCAGACATTTCTTGCATAAAATCGTTTGCCCAGCGCTGAGACCTATAGGCTATAGGCCGTATATTACGTAATTGACAGAGATTGTCACATCTAATACCTTCCATATTTTTCTTAAGGAAAATACGATTTTTTATAGTAATAGAGATGCATAAGCAAGTGTGCGTGAAAGAGAAAAAAAATGGCGCCAAATACGCAGAACAGAATGAACAGAAAAAATGAAAAAGAATCTGAAATAAAACTTTAAAAAACCCTTGAATCATGCGGGATTTGAACTCAGACCTATCTTGCATACACATCGTTTGCCTAGCGCTGAGACCTAGGCTATGCATGGGAGCTAATTTGGGAATCGATTTATTTTAAAAAGTATCGAAGTAGTATCATATAGTATGTATTATTTCAAATTGCATTTTAATGTAAAGCACAGTCAAGCACTCTCGACTGTAGATAACTTACTTGCTTTAAATTAAATTATTAAATATTTTCTTTGGCAATTTTAAAGTTTATTGTATTTGTGCATATGGCTCTACATATATTTTTTACATGTATGCATAGTAAATGTAGAAATGTAAGTAAATGGGATCCTTGCTACTAATTTAAATGGGAAAAATCTTGAGAGCTCGAATTTTCTTAGATGTATCTGGTATCGCAAGGACTATACCGCTTCATATGACTATCAAAATCGTACTGGTGGTTTTTTATACCCTTTGCCATGATATATAACGCAGTGAAGGAGGCATCTCCGACCCAATAAAGTATATATATTCTTGATCAGCATCACCAGCCGAGTCGATCTAGCCATGTCCGTCTGTCTGTCCGTCTGTCTGTCCGTCTGTCTGTCCTTCTGTCTGTCCGTCTGCCTGTTCGTCTGTCTGTTCGTCTGTCTGTCTGTCTGTCGGTTTCTACGCGAACTAGCCTCTCAGTTTTGGAGCTATCCAAATTTTTAGCACAGTCTTATTTCTTTAGCAATCGGACCACTATATCCTATAGCCGCCCCAGGCTTTATGTATTGCAAATGAACCCCCAAACCCCAACCTTCGAACCTCATGGGAGAGGTTAAATCCCAAAAAGTGTCGGATGTTGACGAGGAGGAGTTGCTGAGGCCCAGTCAGGACTCAGTTACTCAGGCGACGTCGCACAGTAGCGGCTCTCGAACAAAAGCCGTTGCTAAAATCAAAAAAGTCGTAGTCGCAAAAACGATTTAAACCATACTTATTCGACAGGAAATTTCCCATCGATTCAGAATTTCAGATTTTTTTTGTAGAAGATATGAGCCTTCAAAGTCGAACTTTGTTTCCATTTTTGCATCATACAAAAAAAAAGGGGAAATTGGTTGACTTTCAGGTAATATTACACAAAAATTAGATTACCTAACCTCATGATTTTTACTTTAAATAACAGATACATTCATAAACTGTAAACTGACCCAAAAAAAAACAGAATTGGGTTTGGTCTTGTACAGGTAAATCGCTACCTGCCAGGGGTCCATTTTTTTCACTTTTTTCTGGCTAAAGTAGTCTATATCTTTTTTGGTACGGCTCGGCCCTCATACACACTATATACAAAACCTTCGTTGATCTTTTCTGGACCAGAATTAACTTACATTTGCTGCAGCACGCTGCAGCTGCGGAAATGCAATGCAATAAACTAAAACAACTCAGGGTAAAATATACCAAAATACCGATTCAACGTAATACATACCAAAAAATATACTAGAAAATATACTAGAAAAAAAAAAATTAAAGAAAAAAAATGTTAAATATTTTTTTAAGTTTTCAAATTATTTTTATTGAAGCAAATACATAAAAATAAAGATAAAAAATTAAATAAAAAATGTTTTTAAAAAATTGTTTTCATTGAATAAAATAGATTTTTTTCACTTTGATACCCTATAAAAAAGCGAATGGGTGGGCGTGGCATATTGTCCAATACATATACAAATTTTACAACATTTACCTGTAAAATTCCGTTTAAATTATTTGATTATCTTCTTTGGTTCAAAAGTTACGATTTTAGCAACGCAAAATGAGAAAAGGCGCTACTGTGCGTCGGAGATCGACGAAGACGAGCTGCTGAAGCCAAGTCCGGCTGTCCCAGCTCCGTCGAGATCCGATGGGAGAGCCAGCAGCACTCCCGAAGCCAGTTCTCACATATGAGCGCTAGGCCCCACTGAAGCCAGAAAGACCGGTGGCAAGGACGAGCCACTGACTCACAAAACAAGATGCGCGAGGGCCAATCTTAGCAAGATAGCTAAGAATGAGGCTGAGGGCCAAACTGACCCTCGAGTCGCGGCAGATAAGGTCAGATTCCTTGCGGAGATCGCGGAGTTCGAGCGGTATGAGAAGGCACACCCCGAGGCGTTCAGCAGAACCTTGCAGGCGAAACGTGATCGCTCACGCGAAGTGAGCGAGAGCGCGCCTAAAAGAGCAATGGACGCTCAGAAGTCGAAGAAGTTTAGTGAGGAGGCCAGAGACAGTCTGGCTATGGCTCTGGTGGATGAGCTTCGCGATGATGAGCGGTTGCTGGCAGAGAAGTGGGAGAGATAGAGGCCAAGATGGCCGACATGGTGACTGACAGGTTGGTCGCCATGCCAACCGGACGGAAGACACCAAGACGACCCTAGTGCTCGGATGCAAAGCGAACGCGAGGCACTCGCTCTGGGAAAGTACCGAATCAATTGATCGTGGTGAGTCTTTTTTTGATTATATTCGTTAAAATATGTAACGGAGGTAACACACCGACCTAAATATTTCAAAGTACAAAGGATTTTCGTGGTTGGAAGGAGGTTAGACCTCACTTTAACCATAGAACACAGCCATAATAGGGTGGAAAATGGATGGTGTCATTACAGCATTCTTTTTCAGATCATAGGCATATCTTCTTTGAGCTCTCGGTGCCTGTAAGTAAGGCGGTACAGAGGCGCTACTCCCGTAAAACAAACTGGGACAAATTTAGCAAAATTGTCCATTCTAAGGTCAGGAATAGGAGGATCAAGGTACAGTCAGCCCCGAGGGCACTCGACAAGGAAGTCGAGATCCTAACTAACATCCTTAATAATGCCCTCAACGAGACATGTAATGTTTCATTCTTGAAGAAGAAATACCCACCATGGTGGACTAAGGACCTTAGCGAACTCAGAAAGAGAGCGCGTAAGTTCTTTAACACAAGCTATGGTACCAAGAAATGGGCACCATATAAGAAAGCAAAAAAGCATAAAAGAAGGAAGTATACAAAGCCAAGATGAAGTCTTTAAAGTGTTACTGCGAGAAAATAGAGAGTATAAAGGATACTGCAAGATTAAGCAAGATCCTGGCAAAAGGGCACGCAGGCCCTGGTGGATACACACTTCCCTGGTAACCTACAAGAGTACTCGGATCATAGGACAGAACTCGCGCAAACAATAACGGGAGACATCGTCACCATCGATATAAATGCCCGGGCCCGAATGGCATAATACCGGCAATGCTACAATCAGCCAAGACAAGCATTAGTGGGTGGCTTAAGGCCATCTTCGAGGCTTGCATCAAGCTGACGCACTTACCACTCCTATGGAGGGATGCTAATGTTATATAATATACGTACGAGGGGTTTAACGCTCTTTGTTCAAACATGAACACGATTTTATATATACGTATATATATATATATAAGTTAAACACGAGTAACTTCAGTATTGAAAAAAAATAAAAATTTTAGGACACTTGGTCCGTATTTATTTGCACAAAAATTGGAACTGAACTGGCCAACTTCGGTTGCGAATTCGTTTTGTGTTAACTCCTCCACCTTTAAAATCGAATGTCCACGCTCGATGCGGTCATTGATCTCGTTATCAGAAGCTATTTGGCTGATGTGCAGTATTTTGACCTTTTTAATCAAGAAGCGACTAGCTAGTGCAGTTAGTCCGATGATTATTATGGAACTTATTAGAAAATCGGCTGTATGCGATGTTGTTTTTAACAGTTCCAAGGTCTTGGTATTGTTGATGTTCAGTTCTTTTACCAATTCTAAT
>VNJO01004103.1:0-174350 GCA_008042535.1 Drosophila tani | reverse complement strand
ATGGATCGTTTTCAATATAAGACCATATTGGACAACAATTTGAAGGCATCCGTGGACAAATTATGCCTTGGAACGAGCTGGATCTTTCAACAGGATAATGATCCCAAGCACACGGCGCAGATAGTGAAGGATTGGCTGCTTTATAATGCTCCCCGGCAATTGTATTCTCCTCCACAAAGTCCGGATTTAAATATTATTGAACACGTTTGGGAAGTTTTGGAGAGAAAAATTCGAAAACACCCTATAAGTAGTGCTCCAATCCTTAGAGAGAAGCTTAAGGAGGAATGGGAGCAAATTACAGCAGAGGAGCTGGAAAATTTGGTTTCTTCGATGCCAAGACGTCTGCAAGCAGTAATCGATGCCGATGGAGGCCCAACAAAATATTAATTTTGTAACTTATATGAATAATTCATAACAGAAGTGCTAAAACACAAATCGTATGTAGACTTTTGTCAGTGCCTTTTTTCAGTTTTTTGTTTATAACTTTGAAAGTTACTGTTGAATAATTATGAAATTTTGGTTATTATATTAAAATTACATTTAAGACAAGACTGCATCATTACATTTTCTTTAAAACCTATGGGAATGGCTAAACTGCAAAGAATGGGGTCGTATGTAGACTTTTGTCCGCCACTGTATAGGCGGGCGATAAGCCAAACGCTATAAATAATACAGTAGATATTACCGAACAGAATAATCCCATTAAAGGGAATATAGAAAATGTATTCTCTTTTGGCTAAGAATCATATTGCATAAATCATTTAAGGAACTTAAACCTGTAAATTATGGTCTTTAATTTTAATGATTATATATTTCTTATTTTATTGAGCGCCTGTTTCTTATGCTTCTTCTTTATCAAGTGAAGTTTAAAAGGTTAAATATTTCAAAGGTAGAGCTATTCCTATGACTGTTTTTGATCAAAAAAACCAGTGACCTATTACGAATCATTGAATTCCTTCGAATAGTATATGAATCTTAGCAACCTCTGACTAATTTGTGTTCCCATTATTTCAATTTGTTCTTTTGCAGATTACAGCTGGAAGATTCAGGGGGCGAGAACACGTATCACATCGAGTATACTAGCGAGCCGCAGATCTCCGGTTCCCAGCGGCGCCAATCAAGCATGAGCGGTACCAACACCTCAAAGGGTGGAGGGGGTGGCGGCGGCGGAGGAGCGATCAGTGATGGCGACTGTTCCGGAAAACCAATGCAAGACAGCGAAAAGCGAATGCGACGGGAAATCGCCAACAGCAACGAACGGAGACGAATGCAGAGCATCAATGCCGGCTTCCAGAGCCTGCGATCACTGCTGCCCAGGCACGAGGGCGAGAAATTGAGCAAGGTAAGTGTTACTAATTTAAATACCCTCTCATAGGAATCTCTGATCTCTAACCTGTTATTTGGTTATTTTGGGGGATAAAGTACATAACTTGTTTGGTATAGAGCAGAGGTCGGCACCACTACAGTCAAATGCCAACATTACATTTGTATCAGTGAAAATTTAACACTCTATGGCTAGATATGAGAAAGAAAAAAGCTAAAATTTATTTTAGTATGGGCAAAAAAATAGCTTTAACCTAAAAACTAGCTATTTAACGCTAAAGAAGGCTAAATCTAGCCACACAATTACAATTCGTCTGCACTGATTCTTCTTTTCCCTTTTGTGCATACTTTGCCTTCTGGGATTTGAAAAGTTTTCCTATTAAACCTTCTATATCGAATGCCATATGAATTAGGAATATAAAGGATTGGCTATAGATTTAGTTTAGGATTTTTAGGTGTGGAAAATTAAAATTCACGAAAATAACCAATTATAATACAATTATAGCTCACTAGTATAATATTTGCTAGCTTAATGAGCCATGTATACATCTACCTATTCATATAAACTCTAATAGATCTTCAAAATGCTCATAAAAATAAGTTTAGTTGGTTCCTTTAAAATCTTCAAATAATAATAATAGTTATAATAAAAATCCCAAATTGGTTATTAGTAAGAAATCCAATTTAAAGATGTGTAATATGGACATGTGGAAATTATTACCCATGGTCAGTTTTCGATCGGTTAGCAAGTTTTTCTGGGTTGTCTGCAGCCCATCAACATGAACATCAACACCATTTTCGGCCAGAGATCTGTGTCTGTCGGTATCTCTGAGCTGTCTCCTTTTGATTTCTTACCTTTTTTTTTTAACCCGTGGCACGCAACTCCAATTACATTTAACCAGAGGCCGAAGCCGAGAAATGGAGACTGACTTTGGGTTTTCGGTCTTGGGCCTCAATTATAGGGCCGTCCACAAACACATGTTGACAAATTGCCGTCGACGACGACGACTCCTGGTAAAAAAAAAAACAACACAAGCACACACGCAACTTGGCTAAAAGCTTCCAGCTGAGAGGGAAAAAAGTGAATGACGGTTGTTGGGGGTGGATATTGTGGGGACGACGAAGGTGCTGAGGCTTTGAAGGTCCCTTTTTGACATTTAATCGTCAGGGCAACCGTGTCGGCGGCGTCGTCATAGTCGTCGTCGTCTCAATTGTTTGTTGTTGGAGGCGTTTCGCTTTTTCCTTTTACGCCGCACATATTTTGTTCAGTTTTTCTTTTCTTTTTGTTTTACTTTATTTTTGCATACACATGCTCTCATATTTATGGGATTTTCACCTTGAGACGACATCGATTTGTTGTGACGCGTGTGTAGTAAACGGCTAAGAAGAAGCTGAGCTGAGGCTGGCCGGTGGAACGAACGGCCTTGGTGGGCTGTTAGCCGGGCTTAAGCACTTAGTCCAGGACTGACACGTTTTCAAGTTCTCAGGAGGGGTCCTGGGAAGATCTTTTTCCAAATATTTCTTCCCCTCATTTTACGCCAATTAAGTTGGCAGACGGCTGTAAATCAACGAAATTGTCAGATTACAAAAAGAAAGATGAGAGTTGTTTCTTTTGTTATTTATGTCTATTTATGTCTGGTGTCCTTCGGGGGGAAAAATTGCCATAAAGAAACTAAGACCTTACAAACGATGAAGAAAAGATTACTATGAGATGATATTAATATTGAATTGTGGAGGAGTAGGATTTACGAATGGGAAGCAAAATAAAAGCTTAGATACGACCACTAATAAAAGCAAGCAAATTGTTTAATGTAAACTTTCATGTTCAACACTGAACCTTCGGTTTCACTTATCACTTTCCAACACTACCAGTTTTGTGGTTTTCTTCGCAACACTGAACCTTCGGTTTCACTTATCACTTTTCAACACTACCAGTTTTGTGGATTTCTTCGCAGCTCTTGGCCAAAGCGCGCTCTTATTTATTGCAAATTGAAAAGTGTCAACTGAAACTTGGCAATGCTCGTAAATCTGTCTCTGGCCCCCCAAAAAAGAAAGGCGATAAGAGGCGCAAACAAAAGAGAAACAATGTAATAAGACGCAGCAGCAGCAGTATAAACAAGGCAAGGAGGGAAAAATGCAAACAGGAAGAAAGGCAGGCGCGTAAATATTAAAAATACTACGACAGGGAAAAAAGAAAGGGGTAAAGAAACAGCAAAAGTCAGGAGACGACAGCGCCTGATGAATGACATAATGGGCGTAGACAGAGATGCATATAAAATAAGAGAGGGCGAGAGAGAGAGAGATGGGTAGGGCGCAAAAGAGGGCGGACTAGTGCAAGTAGTTTATGGATTTTTGTTCTATGCACTTCGTCAACGGCGACGATTACAAACGATGTGCCTCCTCTCGCCTGTCACACATAGTAAACATTGTAGTAAATACGTGTGAAAGGGAAGGCTGAACGCAATGCGACAGAGAAGGGAATAGTGCAGCCCAAAGAGAGGGAGAGAAAGGGCGTGGGAGGAAAGGAGACTGCAACTGCTTGACCAAGTTTACGCCAGTTAAGTACATATGTATAGTGGTAAAATATGTGACTATTACATATGAGACGGGGTAAAATATTTTACTTAAAACTCTCTTGTGGAAACAGTGTAATTTCAATATCTTTCTAACTTTTTTTCTGTACCTTTCTGGTCTCAAAAGCTTAATGAAAGTAGATCGCTCCAATACACAGCATAATTCCTTCACATACCTTCTCTTTCATACATACACACCTACATAGATATGTAGATTAAGTGCAACCATGTACACACATGCAGTCCGACAAAAGTGCGAAAAAAAAATTGCAATGCTGGCTGACAGAAAGCTGCAACGACTGAAACCATTCACAGGTAAGGCACACGCACATAACGGTACATGGCAGAGACACTCGAACACACATACAGCCACGCCCTAAGGTGGGAGGTGGAGTGGGAGGGGAATACTGCGAATGCAAGTCTGTGATTTATACTCTCTGCTCTCTTTTCGCACTCTGCACTCTCTCTCTGTCTCTCGCCCACTGTTTGGCGGGTCATTGAACTTGCGCGCTAGGTGGCGCTAAAGTGCAAATGTGCAATTGCGTACAGTTGCCCCCATTGTTGTTATTGTGATAACTAGAAATGTACACTGCAAAATTTTTCGAGCTATTATGTGAAAGCTTAGAGTTGGAAGGTTTTTGATTTTTTTAATAGTTTTGATTAAAAAAATTGTTTAGTATAACAATTAAATTAAAATTAATACAACAACGCTAACATACAAAAAAAAATTAAGTTTATTTTGGGCTTTAATGCTTAATTTTCGGTCCTTACCTCAACTGAATGGTAGCCACGTTAAATGATGAGAAATTCAGAAATGGATACTGATAAAAAAAAAACACCTCTTAACGAGGTGAGATTCAAGTGACGATGGCACATTCAACTCAAAAAATGTCTGATACCAAATTTTGTGACGATTAATAGTTATTTAAACAAAAATATTTAAAAAGTTTTTAATTAGTTTCCAAATCGGCACTTTGCCTGTTTTACCTTTTTAAATTTTTCAGCAATTTTCAAAATTTTCAATTTTGCACTTTCACTCTCATTTCTCCCAAACTAATCCGTTTTTGAAAAATCTTAGTATGCAGTTTCAAAGAGGTTTACAATACCTTTCGATCAAGATATAAATGGCTCTGATCGGACTATCGTAGCAGATTTTCAATTCCACGGCTGTATATAGTAGTCTCCTTGCGCACCACAATCTCGGTGCTCATCGTCACTACGTGGACTGCCGTCCACAGTGATAAAGAACATCTGGCATCTTCCGCAAGAGCTCCCTTCACAATCTGCATCTGATTTTGACTTATTTCTCTCAGTGCTAAGATTTAGGCGCGCCCCAGCTGAACTAACCTACATTAAAGTGGGTGGGGAGGTGTTCACTGTACACAGTGCACTCTCAATACACACCTTGCCCAGACAGCGAGCAGAAAGAGAGGGAGAGAGCGAGCGAGAAAAGGCGCGGGACTGACGCAAAGCTGGAAAATTTTCTATATACAATACAATATCGATTCCTTTCCAGTGGCTGCCAAGGAAAAGCGCGCGCCAAACGCAAAGCCAAAGCTACCCCCGAAAGAAGATGGGAGGATAGAGGATGTGGGATGGGCGTGGGATGGATGGGGATAGGACAATGGCGCCAACATTTAGTCCGCCTGCTGTGCTGATGGGAGCCCACACCACTCGCACAGCTGTGGAAAGTTGTGGGTGGTTCTCTGGGAGGGGGCTTGGGCTTCTTCTTGTGGGTGGTTTCCGGGAGTGTTTCATTGCCATTTCATTTCCAGGGTTTTTGGCGTCTGTCTGGCGCCTGGTAGGCAGCTGTTTCACAGCCGATGACGATTCCAAATGGAACGACGGCCGGTTCGGTCCTCCCCCAATCCCAATCCCATACAGAAAATGGGCATTCAGCTCGGCAGCTGCGCACTACGGTTGTTGGCCCGGCGAAATCCGATTCTTTTTTGCTTTTTCGGTTCCACCTTCAGGTCCGGAGTCCGGACTCTTCTGGACAGGGGCGTGGCACTGGGCGGGCGGAGGTCGCTGGGTGGCGGCGGTGCAGTGCACTAGGCCATTGGCATCTGGCAACCTCTTTGCAGATGGAGCAGAGCAAAAAGCGGGATTGCAGCTGAAGAAGATTGTGCGATGCAATGCGACGACGACTTCTGGGCCATGCCAACACCCAGATTGGAACAACAGTACATGGCCAGCATAAATAGGGTTATATAACCCGCCATTTACCAAGCTGCTATATGCTTTATATAGCACATTGTGTGTAGCCTGTACTTTCAATTGCATTTCGTAGTAAAAAATGCTCAAACCCCCACACAAAGGCTTAAAAAAGAGCAGGTGTAGGGGTATATCGTAGTAGTATGTAGAGCAGCGGCCACAAAATGCAATTAATGGAGTCGTGCTGTTTGTAATTTGAATTATTTGTATGCTTCAGTAGCTAAATTTAATTAAAAACCGCACTTTTGCCTAATTACTTAATGTATTTCGTGGTGGTCAGCGTCGTTTGAGTGAAATGGAATTTAGATCCGGGTTAGGTTATTGTCATTTTATGGCCCCCGTTCAGAGCCCTCATGGGAATATTATATTAAAAGCGATAAAAAGGTTTTTTCTGTGTAAACATATATATATTAAGTATTATTAAGTGTGACCATGTTGTTATGATTTATGTAAGTAGCATTAAGTGTGAACATCTTGATCTAGAATATAATATTGTATGTTTTCGATAGTTCTGTAGTAGGTATCGATAACACGATAAATATAGGAAGGAGGCGCAGCCAACTTCACTTTATAAAGAAGAAGCACAAGAAACAGACGCGCCAGAAAGTAAGAAATAAAGAATCATTAAAATTAAAGACCATCATTTACACCTGCAATATTCCCATTTGAACTAGAGGTGAACCATTACCGATACATATTAATATTAGGTCAGGGCGATAACTTATCGATACTTGGCAGTACTTGGAGACTTTCGCAACAGAATGCATCAGTAAAGAGAAAGCACAGACAATGACAACAACAACAACACCGAGCAAGCGATGGCCTAGCCAAAAGCAAGAAAAAAAAGCATAAGTGCAATGGATCAATTACTTTGTGGGCAGACAGAGCGAGATGGAGGTAGTCTGCCGGTGTTTGTGTGAATTTGCAAAAATGTCGGTCGGTCGTTGGTCTCCCCTCCCCCCATCTCGCTCGCTCTCCGTCTTGATCGCTGGCAGCCGCCGTCTGGCGCTCAAGAGCGCTTCAGTTGTTGTTGTTGCAGTTGCAGTTGTTGCTGTCGTTGATTATATGGAATGCCGTCTCGCCGGATTTAATGACATTGTTGCATCTTAACGGTGTTTTTTCCTTCTTCTTTTTTCATCAATGACCAAGCCAAGATCACCTACCATTACTTCTTCTTTAAGCCTCTATTTCTGCCAGTGTATGTCTATAGTCTGTTAGTTCCGTTTTGTTTTGATTTATTGCAAGTCAGTTACAGTCCGACATCTCTATGGAGAATCGAAAAAGCCTTATCTTTATAATAGAGTTATCGGTTTAATCGCAATATGGACTATCATTTATCGGATATTGCAATATTTAATTTCCTTTAGTTTTATTTTTAATAAAATCCATTAAACATGTTGATTTTCCGTGAGTTTACATTTCAAGTATTGGACTTTAGATTCTGTTCAATTTATTCAAGTTTCCCTAGCCGAATGAGTCAGCCAACAGCTGTGAAATCTGGCCAAAATTCGATAAATGTCCATAGAAATTGCAAAATAATAAATTTACCCCAAAAAGTACGAAAACACAAAACAAAAACAAAAGCCAACCGGCCTTTTTGCTGCGCAATTGCACACACACAAATGCTTTTATGTGTACGTGTAAGCGAGTCTCAGCTGGTCAAGCAACAGCAACAACTACATCAACGGCCACGATGATGAAGAAAACAAGGTTAGAGCGTCGGTGACCGGCAGAAAAGCTCGGCTTCCAGCTCTCAGCTTTCCCAATTGCGCCGCAAGCTCTCGTCATAAAGGCGACAAAATGTAAAACCTATACAACCTGAAATATACCCACACAGAGGAGGTTTCTATAAGGCATTGGGAGTATATGGAACCATGGTAATAATCCCTTGAACATTCTGGACACCCTTTGCCCACTTTAATTTCAAAACCATTTGAAAAGCAGTCCCAAAGTATGCAACGAAATTACATTTTATAATATTCTGTAGCATTCTTTTAGACACAATTTTAATTGATTTTAAATACACAAAGATTTTTGTGTAATGTAGTTCTTATAGCCAAACCTTAAAATTTAAATATCAAGAATATTTATATTAATATCGAGATTACATCCTTATACATATGTATATTGATGGTATTAAGAATAAATATCTTAACCGGAGTGCCAGAGCCAGATTTCTAAATGTTGTAGTTGAATGAATGTATTTTTTGTCGATCCTAATAGTTCCTAATTACTTGATCAGTTCTTTCTCGATGGCCACTGTTCAAGCCACACCCAAAAGCGACTTTGTCATCATTTAGGAATGTAAATTAAATTAAATTAAATATTTTTACTAGCTGTGCGCGTCTGCTGTTGCTATTTGGGTTAATTAAAACAGCTGTCTAGGGTAAACAACAATACAAGCGCAAGCGTTGATAAAAATAAATACAATGCCGCCGCCGCCGTCGCGTTTACTTAAATTTGATGGACGTGAAATTCGATCAGCTGATCTCACATGCTCTATGTGAGGGTCAGCTGCCTGCCTCTGTTGTTTTTTTTTTCAACAACCAACAACCGGCAACACAAAGACCTAGCTCCGTGCTACTCGCTCTTCCTTTCTCTTTCTTTCATTCAAATTCAAATCGCTTTCAACACACTTTCAACCATTTTCGCGTGCTTGTGTGTGCTACGTATTTTTTTATGTTAATTAAATGCTTTCATTGACCATGAGCTTTGTTTAGCCGGCGGCAGCAGCGACAAACAAGAAAAAATCCCAAAAACTATGAGCCTCACAGCACATGGCATGTCGTGGCTTAACACCATTGCCACTCTTTGGGTTAAAGGTTTTATTGACCTTTGGCGTGGACTTACACGTTTTTAATGGAGTGTTTAAGAGGTGAAGCTACAAAAGTGCAAGTGACACAGCTGCTGGTGTTTTTGTGATCACGAATGCAGACTCTTATAGAACCCTAATATAATTTAAATAGACTCCAACCCTAAATCTCTGTTGGTTTTTAATTTTAAGGAGCTCCTTTGCTCTCACTCTCATTGACCTCAGATTTTCACTTAATTTAATCAAATAAAAACACCTCTTAACGAGTTGAGATTAAAGTGACGATGGCACATTAAACTCCAAAAACTTCTGATACCAAATTTTGTGACGATTAATAATTATTTAAACAAAAATATTTAAAAAGTTTTTAATTAGTTTCAAAATCGGCACGCTGCCTGTATTCCCTTTTTAAATTTTTCAGCTAAGTGCCGATTTTGAAAGTAATTAAAAACTTTTTAAATACTTTTCGATCAAGATATAAATGGTTCTGATCGAACTGTTGTAGCAGATTTTCAATTCTACGGCTGTATATAGTAGTCTCCTTGCGCACCACAGTCTCGGTGCTCATCGTCACTACGTGGACTGCCGGCCACAGTGATAAATTGTTTAACTACTGGTATTTATTGTTACTGTATCCCTGTGCCCGTTACCTTTTCAATTGCCACGCTTCTTGGGCTTTCTTTAATTGCCACTTTTTTATGACTTTTGCCTTGGATTAACTTTTGGGGGAGAGGGGGTAAATACGCATAAGTAAATACATAGATATGACCGGGTATTAAATACAATGTATGTACATAGCTCTGAGCTCATCTACCGCACGTGTTTGAATTTAATTAGGTTAGCGTAAAAAGCAAATAATGCTGTTATTTTTGTATTTGTACATATTTGAATTGAGTCAGCAGCCTCTCGCAGCAAAATTAGCAAAAAATGCGAGATAAATTTGCAAAAAATAAAGAAAGATGTGAGTGTGTATGGTTGAGCTTATAGATTGAACACACAGCTGTTTTTTTTTCTCTCGCCAAGAGTGACCTCGCCCCAGTCTCTCAGCTCGGTCTCATATATTTTTCCTCATATTTTTCTTCCTTCTTTTTTTTCTGTTCTTTTCTCGATGACGGCATTTCCTCGTGTTCTCTAGTTTTCACAGTTTTCTCGAAAATAACAGAATGAGGGAGGGGTGTGTACATATGACTCTGCGTTAAAAATAGCAACGGTTCTCGTTGCATTTTGACTTTTTTAGCTTTTGGCTTTTAGCTTTGACTAATACGCGCGCGATGTTGTCACCCCTGGGAGCCACACACACACACACACTCTCCTACGCGCGTGTGTGTGCGGCAACACATGTTTGGCGCCCAGCAAAAGCAGCTGAGTGGGAGTGGGAGAGAGGGAGACCCAGAGAGCTAGATAGAGAGCAAGTGCGAGTGCGAGTGAACCAAGGAAAAGCGCCCTCCCTCTTTCCCTATCTCTCCCACATACACATGTGCGTGTAAGTAAGCCGGTAGAAATCGCAGCTGTTTTCGCTTATTTTTATTTATTATTCTTTTTTGCATTCGCGTGGGCGAATTCTTGATGTTATTTTATGGCCTGTGCAACTCGTCTCGGGTTCCGTTATCCCCGTTATGGCAAAATATTCAAATGTCTCGATGCTAATTTTAGCAGGTCGGCGATATTAACAGCCGAAAAAGCGCTGAACGCTACGCAATGCTAATGAAAAGAAAATAAATGCGAAAACCGTGTCCAATGTTTAGCCATAAAAGCGGGAAGGTATCAATTTACATATGGAATTGTCAAGAATACAATAATATACGCGGATAATGGGTTATATTATTAAGCCTAACAATCAGGGGTGCCACAGAAATAGTTATTTGTATGAAATGCATTTAAAATGAGTCTAAAAGTAGGCAAAATAATATTTTCAAAGCAAATTGTGTTTTCTTAGCAAGCTATAACTTTTTGTAGCATACTTTTAGGCCGCATTTAAAGGGATTTTAAATCTTCACCCATTTCAGTAGAATTTCTTTAAATAATTTTCAATATTTTCAAAGGATAGTGCTTGCAGCCCAAAAGTATGATATTATTAATAGGCTGATGATATTATTAACAATCATATACCACAATCAGTTAATTTTTTTTCCTGTGCATTTGGCAAACTATGTTAGGGAAAGGCCAAAAACAACCGAAAATTTGCACAGAAATTAATGTCAGCTGACTCGTTTGGACTCGCCATTCTTCTCGTCTTTTTTGTGGCGCTTCGCACACACACACCTGTCACACCGTCATCTGCAGGTGAAGAGCCGAAAGATAAGCCCAGAACGCTGCGTTAATTGTTTTTTTTTTGTTACTCCACTGACGTGCGACGCAATATAGCAAAGGGGAGCGGTAAAGAAAAAGAAAAATACAACCGGCAGATGGTAGATAAGCTGAAAGTAAACAATTCGCATATCGGTTAACATTTTAAGAAACGAGGGAGATTTGATCTAAAAAGGATCTCTCTTTTTATAAGAAATTTATAAGCAAGCCATACTATTTCTTTATTTATTAATATTTTGTTATCGTAGTTTATGTTTGGATTCTTATTTATTTATTTGATTTTTATTCGCTCTCTTGTTATTTTCAATGTGTGTAGTTTTCTTTTATAATTTGTAGTGTGACCGTAGTCTTTTTTGTTCTACTTAATCCTAATTTAATTTAATCTCGACGGAATCTTAACATAAAATGCTAAATGCTTTACAAAATGCTAAAAAGGCTACACTATGCCATACATAGTACTCAGTTAATGCTTACAATTTCTTATTAAATAAATAGAAAACAAAGCACAATAGAACTAAAAGATTCTTTTTTATGGATTTCCCCGAACTTCATATCGCTTTGCCTGCTGTTAAAGAATTTTTATTACCGGAATCGGTTCAATCAAGTTGAATAAAACGAAGAAAATCATTTTAATTACCTTTGTTTATAGGGAAGGTATATTAGCAGGGTTCATAAAAGATAACATTTCGTGCGTTTTTTGGTGGTGGTGCCTCAGAGGAAATTCCGCTTCCGCCAAACAACTATGCAGTTATCCAAGAAAGTATCTCGTTTTATTGCTTATAAATATATAGGCCAGAGAGATAAACCTCTCTAAGGTTCCGTTTCGACATTTGTTTGTTTTTGGGGCGGGCCAACCACCAAAAGTTGTAAAAATAAATTGATTTTCCCTGGCTGTTTTTCATTTTTACCACATTTTTCGCTCGCCAAGTGGAAAGCAGCGCGCCACGCTTAGAGGCATGCGTGCACGCACGTAGTCCAAAAAAACAAAAAACCGAAAAGAAAACAACAACAAATGATGGGAAAACGAAAAATAAAACAATAAAAGGAATTGAGGAAAGAGGGGTGGTGCATTTTTGGTGGTGGCTGCTGCTCCTGCTGCTTCGGATAAAAAATCAATTCAAACAAAAAAAATGTACTTAACTTATTAATTCTATTAATTCTACCGCTACAAAGATACAGATACAGTTGCAGCCACACACAGATACAGATACAGATAATGCCTCAGCTAAACACAAGTACAAATCCATCAATCGCTTTTTTTCTTGAGCGCCTGCCAGCTCAGCTGATGACGAATTCTCTCGCACCGGCGGCGGCGGCGGCGTATTTGCTATTTTTATGCATTTCATTTTATTCAATCAACAAAATTGTAGTGTAACTGACAGCAACAACAACTACAATAGTGCAGCAACAACAACAACAAGAAGAACAGCCGCAGCAGCAGAAAAACAGACGCGCCATTTATAGAAGTCAGCTGCTGCTGCCAGAAAGGGAGAGCATTAGCCGCGCCGCCACTTCCAACTGGAAAGCTTGAGAGAGCACGTGTTTACCAGATAGAGAGAGAGAGAGCACGCGAAAAAGCTTGGGCCCACATGTTTTTTCGCTACGTCTGGTTTCCGTTTCACGGAACGAACGGCAACGGAACGAAATGCTGATGCTGCCTGTCTCGCTCTGGCGCGCGCTGTCATTACCCCTACCTTAACATGTTGAGAGAGCCCACAGGCGGCTTGCTCTCTCTAGCAACATTTGTGACGACGACGGCGGCAGCGACGCCGGCGAATATTGAAAAACTTTTCGTATTGGAACTGTTGCTGGCTTCTGAACGGTGGTGGTGGTGTTGGAAAAAAGTACAGTCACCGCAAAAACGGCCAACGCCGCTCGCTCTGTCGCTGTCGCAGCCGCTGCCGACGCCGTCTGCCGTCTGTTGGTTGCTGTTGTTGTTGTTGTTTTTCCTTTTGCCTTTGTTGGTCGGTTGGGTTTGGGTTGCGTCGCGTCTGAATTGGATTCTTGTTGGACCCGCGCGAGTTTGATCGCCTTTTTTTATTTTTCCTTGCTTTGTTTATGCTTTTGGCTTTGGGTTTGGTTTGCCTTTTGTTTACCTACACTCACACTCGCGCATTACATACATACATACACATATCGTGTGGCGGTGCATAGACTTTATTTGTTTTTCTTTTTCCTCTCGTTTCTCGTTTCACTTGCCGGCATTTTCCAAACCACAAAAAACAACAACACTTGGGACAGCGTCGCGTCTCTGCGAAGGCAACGACATTTTCTTATTAGCCAAGGCCTGAACTTGCCGGCTAGCAAGCGTGAGAGAGAGAGAGAGAGCGAGAGGGGCATAGCTCTTACTACCATATGATATTGGAATGGGAATATATGGACATATGATTTATTCCAACTAGACCGACCGAGAGTAGCAAGTGCATTCCCGAATCTGATAAGCTAAATTCCAGACTCCATTCCACATTCATTTTGGAATCAATTTTTGGTTTTTGGCATTAGAAAGCTTTTTAAACAAATTTCTTGAAATAGGAAACAATAATTTATTTATTTTGGTTACAAGTACTTATAAGTTAACCAATAAATAAGTATTCTTTTTAAGGAACGTAATTTGTAAGCATTAACTGAGTACTATGTATGTATGGCATAGTGTAGCCCTTTTAGCATTTTGTAAAGAATTTAGCATTTTATGTTAAGATTCCGCCGAGATTAAATGAAATTAGGATTAAGTAGAAAAAAAAGACTACGGTCACACTACAAAATTATAAAAAGAAAACTACACACATTGAAAATAGAATAGAAATAGAAGAAGAATCCAAACATAAACTACGATAACAAATTATATTTTGTGTCAAATTAAAAAGTATTTCTATCTTTTCTATGGAGAAAAACAAACTTAAATGAATATAAAATATAAAGAATTCTAAGGGTTATTCCCTATAAAAACAAGACTCTTATTAATATACTTGAAGCGCTGTAATTGCTTTTATTAATTTTCAAAGATAAATACAAATGATTTCCCTTTTTCTTTCGGGGTGACTCCCCTTTGTCTTTGCCTAATTTAAAACGTGTCTGTTTTATCAGACAAAGCGGCAACTCCCTTGTGCCGCTATCTTATCATTCCATTCCAATAGTTCCAATAGTTCCAATGTCGGAGAACGGCTTCCACTAGGCAATAATTCCTCAGCTGCGGTGTCAATGAACGACCTTTGTGTGAGCAATAGGCACTCTATGTATTTGTTGAGCGGCTAGAAAACTTAAATATGCTATGCTAGATGCTAGATTCGATTGCTTATAAAATATGCGCACGTTTCACACGGCAATGCAATGCCGCCCGTCGTCTGCTATGGAAATAGATATGTATAGAGGAGCAACAACAATAATAGAACTGAGAAAACTGTACACAACAACGTCTCCCTCTCTTTCGCTTGCTGATTGGGGGCCTACAGCTGGTATGCAATTGTGAGTGGGAGCAAGTAAGAGAGAGGTAGAGGTGGAGAGTATCCAGTGAGAGAGAACTGAAACTGAGAGAGCGGCTAGCAGCTGTGCGATGCCGGCGTCTGTCTGGCAATGCCTGGTACTCTCTTGTTGTTGTTCTTGCTGTTGTTGTTGCCTTTGCAGTAGTGACCTCCGACAACAAATCCGAAATCGAAACAAGTTTTTACAACAAAAGCAAGAACAAGAGCAAACACAATTGCACAAAAGTAGCCTAAGATTTATTGCTTTTTAATCAAAGCCCCAAGAATGCAGGCGCTTACGCATTCCATTGGTAAATGTGCAAAAGAATAAAAAAACAGCTAATAAAGAGCTAAAAAGCTAATAATAAGATTCTTCTATGCAAATTGGGGAGTTTCTATAATTAAAATGTCATTCAAAGTTGTGATTTATTACTCAAAGGTTAGTTTTTTGAGAGATTATCTTAAATTTTGAATTAAAATGTTTAAGAAATCATTAGGAAAGGTATTTTAATTGCATATTAATTTAATTTTGATTAAAAATTCGGTTATGTCATCTTTTTGTCTTAAAAAGAGGTTTGAAAACAATTAATAATTCATAGAAAAGTATGCAATCAATTTTGTTCCTCTTATTTACAAGTTTTTACATTTTGTTGCATACTTTTGGGCTCAAAATTGATTTAAACTCAAAGCGTTCATTTCGGATTTGACTAACAGGTTTATATTAATTTTCTCTGATTGGCTTAACTTAGTTTCTAGGTACTAGAAATTCCTTTACTTTTTTAAATGTCTCCAGATGCATTTTCTTGCTTGCTCTCTTTCCCTCTCTCCCTCTGTCTCTGTTGCACCTAAAAATATGTAGCTCAACCACAACATGTCGCCCACACACACGCATATTTGCATGTTTTGCCTGCCCCACAGCTGCTTTCTAAGCCAGATATTTCACCGTTATTGCATCCTCCTCTCTGTTAATAACCCCGCCTTTCTCCATTTCTACCCACGCCCATGCCTACTCTTTGCCTGCCAGTGTTGGACAAGGCTCGGGGTAAAGAGCGCGCGCATTTTGAAGGACACAAGTTCCTTCACCTTTCCTTTCCGTCAGCAAAAAGCAAACAACATCAAAACAGCATGGGAATCATCGCTTTACTACAGTATTTACTATAAACATCATAGCCTCAGTCCCAGTCAAGGCAATAACAAAAAAGAAAAATGCAAACAAAAACAGCAAAGGCAAAAAGGCAAAAGGCTAAAGCAACAAGCCATGCCATTTATGTATATGTGGTTGCAATTAAGTCGGCTCTCGGCAATTATGCTTCGTCCTCATCCTCATCCTCCGCCTCCTCCCCCATCTCCTGCTTTTTGCTACCCCTTTTCCTGAAGATTCCCTATGTGTGTTTCTTCTGAATGACTTTTATTGTGGGGAGAAAGAGAAGGAATGCGAGAGAATCTCATTATTAAAGGGCTCATAATTCCCCCCAGCTTTTGATCATAATTATTAGTCCAAGACAAATACAGTGGGGAATACACAAATATTAATATATGGATTGGAATGAAGACATTATAAGAAAAATTGTTATCAGTATTTTCTTGGAATTGTAAGCGCTGTTATGAGCACCACAGGGGCTGTTATGAGCACCACAGGGGCTGTTACGAGCACCACAGGGCTGTTATGAGCACCACAGAGCTGTTATGAGCACCACAGGGCTGTTATGAGCATCACAGGGCTGTTATGAGCACCACAGGGCTGTTATGGGCACCACAGGGCTGTTATGAGCACCACAGGGCTGTTATGAGCACCACAGGGCTGTTATGCGCACCACAGGGCTGTTATGAGTACCACAGGGCTGTTATGCGCACCACAGGGCTGTTATGAGCACCACAGGGGCTGTTGTGTCCGTTACAGGATATCAAGAAGAATTCTTCAGCAATAATGATTAATTTAAAGACTTGAAAATGTTACAATAAATTTATTTTAAACTCTCTACAAAATTTATAAAATAAACCCCTTATAATCCCAAACTTAATTTCCCTATTTTCAGGCTGCCATCCTGCAACAGACCTTCCAGTACATCGTGGATCTGGAGAACCAGAAGACGCAGCTGCTGACGCAAAACAGCGAACTGAAGCGACAGGTGGGCGAGCATGAGGCCGGCGGCGGTGGCGGCGGCGGATCCGGCGAAGGTGGCGGCGGTGCCAACTCTGGCGGCAACTACAACGATTCCAGCGCCAACAACAACAACTCCACGACGGCGGTGGCCATCAAGAAGCGCAAGCTGACCGATAACGTGATCAACATCCAGGCGATTAGCGACAGCTCCGACGAAGGCCTGGGATCCATGTCCCCCGAGCCCATGACTCTGCTGACGGCGGGCGGAGCGGCAGCCACCAAGCTGAGCAGCGCCAGCATTTTAGCGGCCAAGGAGCTGCTCGAGATGAAGAAACTGCTGGAGAAGGAGCGCAGCTTGCGGCGATTGCTGGAGGATGAGTTGCAGATGATCAAGCGGCAGCTGTATAGCGTGGCCACCGCACCACCCGGCACTGCAGTGGCAGCCGCATCTGGCGGCAGTGGGGCCTACATTCCACGCGAGGTCATCGAGCACACCGATAACTTTGTGCGCAGCGAGGATCTGGAGGAGTTGGGCGGCACCGTCTCGTACGTGGAGATCGATGAGATGACGGGCCAGCAGCAGGTTGTGGTGTGCTCCAGCATCGAGGAGCTGGAAGCGGATGCCGCTGCCGAAATCATAACCGAGGATCAGGTGCACGAGGAGGTTATCCTGTCGTCGAACAGCTCTACGGAGTCGGAGAACGAGGTGAACGTTAATGCCATTGCCAAAGCCTATGCCGAGGGCTGTACATCGAGTGCGGCCATGCTGCAGCCCATCCTGCAGGCGGCCATCAAGGCCACGCCCAAGGTTGAGGTGGAGCGCATCAGCGAGAAGATCGCCAAGGTCAAGGCGGAGAAGCACGAGCAGCTCCAGACGATCCAGACGACCCACTATCAGCATCCGCATCGCCAGAACCTGGAGACCATAGTCCAGGCCATTCGCCATCTGGAGGGCGATCATCTCTTTGCGGACGAGCAGCAGCAGCGTGGCCAGCAGCACCATCATCATCATCATCAGCAGCACCATCAGCTTACGACCGTGCATCATCACACTCAGGCACATCACAGGCTGGCAGGACAGGATGCTCCGCTTGCGCTCACCACCACGGGCAAACAGCACGCGGCCCTGGCCGAGCTGAGACCCTTCCTTCAGCTGAAGAGCGGCGGCAACAAGCAGGTGATTATCACGGCAAAGACGGCTAAGGATGCCGGCGGCCTTGTCACCTCCACCAGCAGTAGTACAGTCACGCCCACGGCAATCTTCAAGGTGCAGACAACAAGCGGTGGGTCCAACTCCAGCCACTCGCAGGCGGTAATCAGCGGCAGCAATGCCCAGCAGGTGACCATCACCACCACCGCCCTCAAGCAGTGCCGGCCGGGCGTTATAGTGGCCAAGCAATTGCCGTCGTCCTGATTCAATAGCCCCAAGATGGGAAAGGGTTTGGGATTGTCGGGAGCGGAAGTAGTGGCTATGGCAGCCGGCAGATGTGGTGGTGCAGGAGCTGTGGCTAATTCACGAGCTAGTATTAAAGGCGCTCGCCATGCAACAGCAACATCAACAACAACCACAACCACTCAACAACAATTTACTAAGCAGAATCCTCCATTTGCAGCCTCGCGGCAACAACGTAAGAGTAGTGGCAATAGCAGCAAAGAGACTGCTATCAAGCAACCGAGGTCGAGGTCGAGGCAAAAGTATGTAAATTAGTAAAACTTTAACGAAAAAATTTAAGAAACAAAATCAAAACAAAAAAAAAAATATAAGAAAAGGAGAAAACTTAGAGATACCAAGCGCAGACCTAAACAATTTTTTGTATTTTTGGGATAATAAATATATATATAAATATGATTTAAATTAGAAAGAACTCAACCAAACCTATTTCCAAGCTTAGAACGCCAACAAACCAACTACAACAACCTACAACAACCTACAACAACTCAACAATCCAACAATTCAACAACACATAGCCACTGTAATTAAATGCAAAGAGAAAAAAAATACACGTCGTAACATTTGTTCATTTATTGGTTAAGAAAATATTAGAATTAAAACACACAGAACATATTGCATAAGCGAAAAAAACTTAAAAACAATTGATTTACGACAGCAAACAAATAAGAGAAATAGAGCAGAAAACGAGCAGCATAACGAAGCAACAAAATAAATAAATAAAAATTGAACGAAGAAAGAAAACAAAACAAAACCGAAACCGAAACAACAAAACAGAGAGTACAAAAGAAGAAGAAAAGAAAATAGACATAAAATTTATGAATTTTTCTGTTTATATTCATTTGTTTGAACTCTATAAACACCATCGCATTAATTTTTACCTTTTTTTTATAAATTATTATTTGTATTTTTAATTTTAATACATACAATACACATATATACTATATATATATATACATATACTTTGAATGCAACTTATTGAGTTTTTGTTGATATATTTGTGTAAAAAAAATTTTTAAGTCTAATTTTTAAGAAAGAGAGAAGAGAAAAAAACCCTATAAAAAAAACATTAAAAAAATTAATTCGAAATAAAACCACACGCAAAAAATTAAAACAATCTAAAGGAAAACAAAAAACCAGAGAGAACTAAAAAACATTAAAAAAACAAGTGGAAATCGTTTATTATATAAACTATTATAAAATATATATATATATAAATATAAATTATATACAAATTATTCATACCAACCATAAACATAAAAACATAAACATAAACATATATAAATAATACACATGCAGAGTACATAAACACATAAGTAACGGAACATTACATAAAATTACTACTAAACTACAATAAAAACAAAAAAGGATACTTTGCATACATATTTAATATGCTTTAGTAACATAAGTACGACCATCCCATCCCCCCAGTCCCAGTCCCGTTCCTCCTCCTCCTCAAATCCCCAAAATCCCAAATCTCCACATTTGAGAATGCGTATGCCTGAGTATGCTACGTGGATGTGTGTGTGCGCCAACGATGTAAACGCTTAAAGATTTGTGATTGAAATGCAATTCACCGACAGGTCACACTGCAAATTACATTACCGACAGGTCACACTGCAAATTACAGGGTCACACTGCAAATTACATCAAAAGGATTATCGCAAAATGTAATGTAGTTTTGCGACAATTATTTTGATGGGCGTTTCGTAGCTGCGACACCAAGTGTACCAGCACAGATATTCCTATTCGAAATTCGAAATTCGAATTTTCTTTGAAAATAGAATATAGAATAGAATAGAGAGCGTTTCGAGCAGCATTGCCGCGGCTTGGCGTCCCGCATTATTTCCCCCCACAAGGAGAGAGACTATGAGAATGATGAAGAGAGGATCAGCAGTTGCAGCAGCACGCACACACGCACGTTATCGCACGCTCACGTGTCCTGCATTCGAATTATGATTAAGGAAACAAAAAACAACAAGATTATGCAGGCCGTTTAATAGTTAAACAAGGAAAATATGTACGAAAATCGAAACATGAAATACATGAAATACATGCATATATAAGCCAGATCCATACATACAACCACATATTACTACATACATTCATGCTCTATATGAAAACAAAAACAAAAACTACAAGCAAAAAACAAAAAACAAAAAAAATTACAAAAATTATGTCAAATAAATGGTTTTTCCTTTTTCCCTCAACAAGAAAAATGCCAACAAGTTTGTTTTTAATTCTTTTAAAAGGGGGTGGCGCCATGATGGCTTTTTTAATTTCGGATCTCTTTTTAAATAGCTAAATCTAGTCAGTGTGCCCAGCCAAGAAAACTAATCGCTGAATTCGTACTTGGGAATTTTAGGTGCAATCACAGCAACAACTTAAGCTGGGGATGTATTTTTAATCTTATTCCCTTTAGTTCCTATCTCTAGCATGATCTTAAATTATAGAAAGTAGAGGTGGAAAACTATCGATAGCACTATCGAAACTATCGATGGTTTGAGAAAAACAATCGCTCGCTATCGATGGCGCCGACTATCGATAGTTCTCCACCTCTAATAGAAAGTAAAGACTACAATTGCTCCTCTTCGATTTGCAAATCCGCGGAAAAGACGTACATATCCCGGCGCCTGGCAAAGAGCAGCTCCTGCCGCTTGGGATGAGGTGCCAGCGAGTGGACAACACCGCCATTATCACCTAAAAGAGAATATATAGAAAATACGTTTACACATAAAACAACATCTTACTGATACGAATACGTTGCAGGACCTTGGCCTCGAGCAAGTCCCAGATCAGAGCATCGCCGTCACTGGACCCGGACACAATGTGGGCATCGTTGGCCAGTATTCCGCATTCGATGTGATAGTCATCGCCCCGGTGGCCCTTGTACTCGGACAGCAATCCTCCCGTCTCGCAGTCGAGCAGTCGCACCACGCTATCCTGACAGCCCGCCACCAGACACTGTTCGTCGCGAGTCTGGGCCAGATAGGTGATGGGCTCGCCCACCTTGTCGCAGGTGAGTTCGCCGACTCGGATGTCGTAGGTCCGCACACAACCGTCCAGGGAGGCGGCATAGATCTGGTTCTCGTTGGTCAGCACGGTGGTAATGCAATCGCGGGCCTCTTTCATCACCTGGACGGGGTCCAGGCGGCGTGTCCGTATGTCCCAGCACATCACGGCATTATCCCGACCCCCGGAAATGGCCACCGAAGAGTCCTCGTTGAAGCAGACGCAGCGAACACCACCGGCATGGCCACGCAGGCGTCTCACGGGTGTTCCTAAATAATTCAATTCAATTCAATAATTGTTAACATTATTTTCCTCTCTGACTTTCACCTGTGGAAACATCCCAGTAGATAATGCTCTTGTCCAGGCTGGCTGAGACGATGTAGCTGCTGTCGCAACTGCCCGCTGCATCTGTCACCTCGTCCGCATGTCCACCGTAGGTCTTGAGGAGTAATCCTGACACCGGATTCCACAGTTTTATCTTCTTGTCAGAGCCACAGCTCAAGCAATAGGTGCCGTCCACTGAGGAAATTGCAATAAATATTGAAATTTTCAGTAAGTTAAGTACTAAGAATATTACATTTCGAGTTTAAGCATTAATTTTTTGGATTTCTTTTAAATAATTAAGCATTCCCTTTGACTCACCATTGTACCGAACAGCTCGAACTGCTCCTTGGTTGCAGTCAATTGTAGTTTTTACATTAAAATTAGCAAAAGCGGGCATGCTACCTGATTGAAAATAAAAACAAAATGTAAACAATTAAACTGTGTGGCCGTATTATAACTTTTCGGTATTTTTCGTACATATCAATAGGCTATTTAAGTATATCGATAGTAGAGGTGGAGAAACATCGATGTTTTTCGATGTTTAAATAAAAAACATCGTTTTTTGACGACTAATAATTATTTAAACAAAAAATTTCAAAATGTTTAAATAATTTTGTTTGGCGGGGGCAGAACAGCTCAGTCTCGTCCAGGATTAGCTGCAAACAATTTATATTTGTTGGCGCTGTGCCAAAATAAGAACTCCGGGGCTTAGATTTAAGTAATGTAAATATATATTTTAATTGGGACTTTCACCTCTTTTCCACCACGCCTGCCCCAAGCGGGGCACAAGACGCCCTATCTCTAACAATTAGTGCACGCCCGACCCGCCGGCCAACGCCATCTGGGAGATCGCCTCGCTTACGCTCCTTGATTAGATTCCTCGATAGGATTCCTCGATGAGGAGATTCCTCGATGAGGAGATTCCTCGATGAGGAGATTCCCCGATGAGGAGATTCCTCGATGAGGAGATTATTATTTAACGTAAGATGAACATGCATAGTAGACCCAAAAATGCCGCTTTTTATAACGGAAAATAGGAAAAATCGAATAAATCGTTTTAGTCAGTTTATGCCTCCCTGTAGGTAGCGAATTCGCTACTTCGTTACTACTATGCGCGCCATGGTGGGAAGTGTGCAGTGTGACCAGTCTCCTATCATAGAAAGAAGGGCATAGGTCTCAAATGCCATCACTAATTAAGTATTTTGCAGCACTTATCGGCGTTTTCGAGCACGTGTTGTGTGTGCACACACTAGCGCCAGCGAAGTAAACACAATCAGTGCTGCTACTTTAGCAATTTAGTTGCTATTCAGAATGTTTTTCTTAAATACATGTATATATCTGTTGAAAACAAACATTTTAATGATGTTTTTAGCAATTTATATATCATTTTAAGCATTTTATTTTTCAAAATCTAGCTATTTTTGCGCCAAAGATTCTGGCAGCACTGCATGAAACACAACACAACGTTGTTGGGTGTGCACACACTGGCGCCTGCGAAGTAAACAACACAACGCAATTATATCGTCGGAATTTTACCTGGTTTTCACCTGGCCCGCCGCGCATCTAAACCCACTTAATTAACAACCAAAATACAGCGGAAATAATGTTTAAACTAAATCGAATCGAGTTCGCTGAGATTCTTTGGGATTTCGCGCCGACAAGTGCAACTGCGTGTCAAGTGGAAATCCGCTGAATGGGGTGGCGGGCTGGCGCAGCACCAGCAAAGACAAGAACAAAAACAAAAACAAAAACATAAAGAAGTGATTGAAAGGTGCGAGAGACTCACCTGGCCCCCGAGAGCCCGATTACTGATGACGTGGATGGCAAGGACACAGGATATATACATTATTTTTCGCAGCAACTGCAATGCACATGCATGTGCAAGCATACACTCTCGCGCACACGCACACGCACACGCCAGCGATATGCAGAAAACCAGTTGTTTGCCGTTTTGTTGTTGTTGTTGTTGCAAATAAGAAGTGCAAGTGAAGCGCAGCAGCAGCAAAAATCCTGCTCTTAAGTACAAACGAAAAAAGCCAAGAAAACAAAAAAAAAAAAAATAAAAAAAAAATAAGCAAAAGGGCCGAAGGTGCGCGACAACGACAAAAAGTTGTTTGTCAACTTGTTGCCAATGTTGCAGCCACAAAGTGGCTGGCTGTACAAACGGCAGCAGCAGCAGCACCACCACCAACAACACCAACAACTGGCAATCGCCAGTGGCCATTGTGCATCCGACAAATCCAGGCGAAAGGCCAAAAGCAGCAGCAGCAGCAGCAGGATAATAACAAGCTCGGAGTCGGGCTAAGAACAGGTGGAAAAAAGGAGTAAGCCAAACTAACTCGGCCGATTGCTTTAACTCTTACTCACTTCAGTTTTTTTTTTTTTTTTCATAACCAAATTAATTAGGATAAGCTCCAAAACAGGCTACTAAAAGGTGGACAATTTGGTGAAGGATTCCCAGTTACTCGGGTAAGAACACATACCGACACATGCCTAAGAAGAACCTTAATTAAATGTGAAAAAGAAAGACAATGCAAGCTATACGCTTTTTAGATATTTCCTTAAAATTGAGGATATTAAAAAAAAAATTGAATAAAAAATAAAGATATAAAGAAATAAATAAAAAATAAATTTATTTAGATTTCCCTTTCCCCCTTGTTACTACTATGCGCGCCATGGTGGGAAGTGTGCAGTGTGACCATATAATTATATTTCTTTTATTTTTATTGCAATTAATTTCGAAAACTTTAAGGAAAATCTCAAAAAGAGGCTAGAAACAGGAGGAATAGAGTCACATTTGGGTAAGTTAACCTTAACTTAAATTCTCTCAAATTCTTTGATTATTATACCTATTTCTGATTTATTTTCAGGTGCAAAAGAAATACCGATTTAGAATAGAAAAAGAAAAAGAGGCAAGTCAATCAGAAAAGCACATTGAAAGCATTTACGGAATATTAAACAATTTTGTAGCGGTTCTACATTAAATTTGGTAAGTTCGACAGCAAATAAGCACAAAATTAAGGTCACACAAACTTATCTTTACCTAAAAACTACATTTAAATTGGACAATTTAAATTTTCTGTATTCTCTTCAGGCACTTGAAGCTCTACTGTCCAAACTACACAAAAAGCATGTCGACCATTACTAGAAGCGCCAGTGCCAGCCCCATGGCCCTAAATGGCATTATCGATCCTAGCCTGTTCCCGCTCAAGTCCACCGCCGATGTGGTCAACCTCTTTCGTCGCGCTTTGACCTCTGGCATCGAACCCGATCTCACGCTGCTCTCCATTGTGGTTGGCTACATTGAGCTCTCGCTGACGACAGGAGAGGCTGCTGCACAGGCAGCTCAGGCTGCCGCCGCCGCCGCTGCTGCGGCAGCATGTGACATCAGTCAGGCGGCGACAGGTGTGTGTTTAGCCAATCATCATTTACCGGTTGCGTTTACCGTTTATCAGAAGGGGGAAACCAGTTAAAAAGGAAGCGAGATGGCAGACAAATTGGGCAGAAAAAAGCGTTTTAAGGGGTCCTTGTTTGGGCTAATGACTCAAACTGAAGAAGACTCCAATATGGGAGTTTAAAGGGGGAATTCCTAAATTTACTCTCTTAGTGTCCTCGTTTTTATGTTTTTATTCGAAACATTGCTCTCGCTTCCCTATTTAAACCAGGGAGTCAAACCGAATCGTTCCGGTTCTGGTACGTACCGAAACTAACATTTCGGTAAAAGGTTTTGAAAAGGTTCTCATTTTTATCGGTTCCGGTTCCGGTTCTGGTACCTTAATTTTACCGGTACCGGAACCGGTATGTACCGGTACAAAAAAAAATATATATATAGAAAAAAATTAAATGAAACACATTATTTATTGACCTGATTTTATTAATCAATTATTGAATATTGTTACATTTATTTTCAACCTCAGTTGATTTAATTTTATTTCGCAAAAGCATTATCAAATTTAATGTCCCCTCCAGCGACAACAAGTAACGGTGTCGACCGTTACGTTGTAGGCAACGCTCTTCCGTTCTCTGTCTGCAGCTCTCTCAGAAGCGACAAAAGAGCAGTGAAGACAACTTCACTCAGAACCGAAACAGTACCGGTACAATGTTTCGGTTCCGGTACTGTCTTTTCGGTTCTAATAATATCGGTTCCCGGTACCGGTTCTCAAAAAAATTCTTCATTCCGGTTCCGGTTCTGAATTTCAATCGGTTCTGTTTCGGTTCCGGTTCCGGTACTGGTTCCGGTTTGATTCCCTGATTTAAACCCATTTAAACCTAAAATAAATATAATTCTATACCCAAAAATACAGGTGGTAATGATGTGATCATGGGCAACAGCGTTCCCTTTCCCGTGGTGACACACGAACTAATCGCCGGGCTGTACAAGAAGTTCCAAACCATCCTGTCGGTGGTGGAGAAGCCAAAGCCGCATCGCCAGGCCACCCGCGAGGTGATCAAAAAGGTGTCCGATGTGATCTGGAACTCCCTCATCCGCAGCAGCTATAAGGATCGCGCGCACCTGCAGAACCTCTACAGCTACCTGTCCGGCAACAAGTTGGACTGCTTTGGCGTTGCCCTGGCCGTGGTGGCGGGCTGCCAGTTGCTGGGCTACAAGGATGTGCGTCTGGCCATTTCGGAGGATCACGCCTGGGTGGTATTTGGCCAGAAGCGAGTCGAGACCATCGAGGTGACGTGGCACGGCAAGGGGAGTGAGGATAAGCGCGGCCAGGACATACGGCCTGGCATCGAATCCGGTTCGTGGCTTTACTTGGGCGGTCTGGCGGTGATCTGTGAGCGGGGCATGGAAGTGGCTGCCATCTGTGCCGCCTTGAACATCTCGTTGACCGCGAACAGTGACTGTGTGGAGGTGGCCGAGCTGCAGCAGCAGCTCCTGTGGCTGCTCTACGATCTGGGCCACCTCAAGCGCTACCCCATGGCCCTGGGCTCGCTGGGGGAGCTGGAGGAGATCCATCGCACCCATCCGACCATCAGTTGCGAGCAGCTGTACCGCGAGGCCATCGATTCGGCGCGGACGCACTACCGCAACCATCATGTCTATCCGTACACGTACCAGGGGAACTACTACAATCGGCTGCTCAAGTACCGGGATGCCTTCGCCGCGTGGGCCAATGCGGCGGATGTCATTCGCTTGTATACGTACCAGTGCCGGGATGACGAGGAGATCTACAAGGAGCTGCTGGACATTGCCAACGAGCTGATACCGTATGTGATGAAGACCGAGAGTTCTGGGCACTCGGCCAGGAGTATTCTGCGCGATGCCGAGGTCTTTGCTAATCTCCTACGATTCTATGATGGCATCTGTCAGTGGGAGGAGGACAGCCTAACGCCCATCCTGCACATTGGTTGGGCCAAGCCGCTCGTGAATAATATCACCAAGTTTGACTATGACATCAGGTCCCAGGTGGTCATCAAGTTGCCCGAGGATGTGGAAGCGGAACAGGCGAAGGCCGAACAGTAGGCTAAGGAGTCCAGGGAGGCGGTGGCAGCTTCAGAGGCTGCGGAGGGTAACAACAATATGGCGGTAAAAAAGGAAGAGGTAAGCCCAAGAAATTTTCAAAACAAATTTTATTGAACGTTAAATTTTTTTAGTTTTGCTTTTTTTAGTTTTTAGCGAACATTAAATTTAAAGAAGAATTTAAGATCGACCAATATACGTTACAATAACGTTAATCAATATTTAAGACCCATTTAAGCTCCGTTTAGACTCCGAAACCTGTTGCAGAATTTCCCACAGTGTGCGTCCTTGAACTTTCAGCAAATTCTTTTCGAGTACCCCTATTATTCTGTCCTTTTCCTTAATAGTTTTGTTGGCTTCTTCAAGCATTTTTAAAGTTTTTTCCAAAGATTTCGCTAGCAAGGCTTCTTTGGGAGATTTCTTAACAGGCGAGACTTGGTTTACAGTTGGCGTAGGAATCACCGAAGAAATACTCTTTTGAGACCTTTGATTGCCAGTTGCCCTCGGTCTGTCAAGTCCAGTTTCAGAGCTGTTACTTGCAATCTTGGGATTATATTCGCGTCCTTCGATGTTGGTTAAATAGAACTTTATAATCCAATTACAAAAGTCCAAATGGCCTCGACCCTTCATAAGATCTTCACATGGAATGTTTTTATTAACATTCAGCTTATTTAACCCCGCTTGCAATAGCTTGTAATTGTTCCGGAATTCGTAGACAGAACAGGTGCACCACTTTACTTTGTTTATGGGAATTGACTTTGGATACATCCTATGGAGCATCTGACAATAAATTGCCCCAGTGACCAGGTCCTTCATGGTGTCCAAATGGCAATTCAAGGTTTCGTTAATAAACATGAGCAGTCTTATTATTGAGCATGTTTCCCTTTTGTTTACCACAACATTTATGGCCACTGGGTAAAAATTCGAGGACATTCTACTAGGTTTCGCAAGGCTATTTGTCGTATTCATTGGATCAAGATCACGTTGGTTCCCTCCGATCTTCACGTTTCTAATATGAAAAGGAAATAATGCAATGCAACTCCAGCGAAAATGTTGAATAAATTTACACTTACTTAGTTTCGGAACAGGGAAATGTTTCTTTATAGAAAATTAAACAATACAATTATTCGAGTACAAATTTTGAAAAATTGTAAACTTTCTTTTAGTAAAAATATTTTGGACTCCGATTTTGAAAAATTGTAAACTTTCTTTTAGTAAAAATATTTTGGACTCCGATTTTAGTTTCTATACTGAGACTATTTGTTGGATACTGATACTGAGCATTTTGTTTCGAGAACTTGTTGACAGACAAAGGGGCCACCTCGATCGAGCTTTTGGAAAATATTTCTTCGTTTGTTACTGAATGAAACCTATAAGCTGGTGTTTTTGCGTTGCTTGTACATTACAGGCAAAGCGTGGAAGAGTGAGCGAGTAAGAAACAGCAAGTGGTCTTAAGAGTGGGAAATTGAGTGGATTTTTCGATTTACTGATCGAAACCTTTAAGCTGGAGTTGCTGCGTTGCTTGTACATTGCAAGCAATGTGTGGAAGAGGGAGCGAGCGGTCCTAGAAGTGCGAAATTGAGTTGAATTTATGATTTATTTTTTAATAGAGTCCGCGGGCAACAGATCTTCTGCGAATTTTTAGGGACACCCTTTTGGGAGCTCTGAAATTTTCCCATGGAGAAATAAGAACGAATTTTTTAAGTCTTGTAATTTTATGGGGTATTATTTTAAGGTTTAATCGTTTCCCAAAGCCCAACCCTTATTAAAGCACAAAAATAATTGTGTTTCCTTTTTCGTTACAGAAAACAAAGAACTCGGAATTGCCCACAACTTTGGCCGATCTAACAGCCGCTTGTGGCGAGAAGATTCTTAATCCGGACTTTCTACTCCAGGGCGGTGGCCAGCCCTTTGCCGATCAGAAGCAACAACAGCAACAATCTGCTGGCGGAATGGATTCCGACAAAACCGAGCCGCACAACAACAACAATAATATCAAGAGCAATAACAACAACAATCATAATTCGGAAAAGAAGGAGGCTACCAACGGAGGCGGAAACTCTGTCCAGTTACCAGTGGCCAGTGGCCAAACTCCAGCCCAAAATCAAGCTCAAGTGCAGGAGAAGCCACAGCAGCATCGAGAGGCTAAGTCCGAGGTCGCGAGCGACGACTACGATCCCTTCGAGATAATGCTTAAGAAGCCCGTGATCACCTTGTACAGCCAGAAGATGAAGGGCCTCAAGGATCTGTTGTTGGCCGAGAAGCTCAATACCCATGCCATTTCGCTTCAGGTAACCGCCCAGTCAGTGGCCTCGCGAAAGGTGCGTGGCGTGGAGAAGCACTCGGCCACGATTTCGGCCACCATCACAGCGATTTCCTCGAGTTCCGGGGGGGACAGTCTCCTGAGTGGTGTTGCAGGAGGTGGAGGAGGAGGAGGCGGAGGTGGAGGAGGTGGGGTGAGTGGAGCAAGCGCCACTGGAAGATCATCGTCGCCAGGTGGTGAGTCCATAGCCGCCTCGCGTCCCAAGCGAACGCGTCGCGAGTAATCCTTGTTGTTCTTTGTAATAGGTACGGGTAAAAATATCCCTTATAATCATGTGTGTGTGTATGTTAAGGGTGGCTCGATTTTATTTGATAAGAAATCATTTTTTGGCTAAAGTTTTACTAAAGTTTTATTTCTCACCATCTGCAAGATGTATTCAACATTTTTTAGAGTTTAAAACCACTTTAACCACTACTTTGAGCAGATATAATCGAGAGAGAGGGAGAGTGAGTTATAAAAAAAATGTTAATTTTAAAAGGAAATTTGTTTTAAAGAAATCAAGAGCCACCCCAAAATTAACATCTAGGCATATATGCTATCAATATTTTTGATGTTCGGTGTGTATTTATGTAGTTCGTAAGTGCAAAATGAACGTTAGAGAACGCCTAGCGTTTTAAAAAGAAACAAAAAAAAGTGAATTACAACAGACAGACAGAAGTCCCAACAAAAACACACACGAAATAATAAGTTATGCTAAGTATTTATGTATCGTATTTTTAGCTGTTACTTTTTATTTATTGCTACCATAACTATGTATGTCTCTTTACCCTCCAACTATTTTTTTTTTTTAATTATCGTTTAAGCGAAACTTTATTGGTGCTCCTTCTTCGAAAAAAAACGAAAACAGATAAAAATAGAAACTGAACTTTGTTCATATTTATGTATTTACTTTAAAGCATTTTATTGAGGCTAAGCTGTTTGATTTTACTCTATTTACACATACCTATACATATATATCCTGTAATATTTAAGTAAGAAAAACTTTGTTACGACTTTTGACTTGAAGTTAAACAACAACAAAACAAACAACAACCGCAACCCGAATACATATTTAACACTTCCTCTATATATGTGATACAACACTTTTTCTAGAAAAGCTTTCATAAAATATCTTATAAAAACTAAATAGAATTATCCACTCTCCACACACAAACACAAACACAAAAGGGCTCGTAGTGGCAGATAACAGGCTCTTGTTTATCCCTAAACCAGTTCCATACAGTCCCCCCCATTTATGTAGCTACAGCAATTATGAACAAAAAATCGGAGCTTGTAACAAATTGTTAATTGATGATAATAATTGCATTAAATTTAATTTGATTTGTGCGAAGAGAGAGCATCTGTGATGAATAATAATGTATAGAAGAGAAGAGAAACGAAGAGAAGAGAAAAGAAGAGAAGAGAAGAAAGAGAAGAGGCAAGGAGAGAAGATATAGAGGTGAGCCCGAGACAACACAAAAATCTGAACAAGAAATATTACTAATCAAGTGTATATGGTGTTTTATTCCTCACATATAACATTAGCAGACTAAAAGTAAAACAACAAATCAAAACAAACTATTTAATTATGTAGATTTGCAAGCCGCAGCAACTAAATGTTAAACGTTGAAGTACAGTTATATATGTATAAACATTAATGTAAACTCTAGATACTTAAACAAACAAACAATACGACAACAACAAACAACAACAACAACAAAGGAAGATATATATATATATATTTTGGCATACAAAATTTTTACCATTAAGTGAGAGAGATGAAGAGAAGTATTAAGAAAGATTTTTTATTTTCATTACACTTTTGGACAGCACAAAATCCAACAAAAACAAAAACAAAAACCGAAAGTTCGCTATGCAATAAATCAAAAGGCAACGCAACAACAGAAACAATATGCAAAACCTATAAACATATAACATATACATATATACATATATATTTATTAATGTTAAATTAAAGTACCATTTTTGCTCTAATTGTTTCAAATAGCCAACCAGCAACAACAACAGTTAAATATTGAATGTAGCCTAAAATCCAAAATGCTCAAAATAATCCTTTTAGCTTGAAAGTCAAATAATAGCCAACAGTAAAAATGTTAAACAAATCATTAAATGCTTAAAAACAACGTGTAAATTCTTTCTTATTGGGAAACATAAAATAAGGCAAATTTTACTTTTATTTGGGCGAAAACTACTTAAATATATTTACAAGTTTCCTAAAATTGTAAATGATTGTTTTTTATATAGTCCAGTAACGGAATCTTTTAGAAAATTGGCTAGTTTATAGCTATGGGACCCAGAACTAGCCATAAGTTAGCTATGGTTCAGTGTTGTGAAGCGGTCCCGTAGTGTGACCAGACTTAGTTGTTGACTTTTACCTGGCTTTCTTTTGTTGTGACCTCTGGATTTTCCATTCAATTAGCGACAGCCTCATTTCAAGTGACTAGGCATCATTTTGGCATAAAAAAAGCGTCAAAACTTAAAAAACTCCCTGAATTTATCCAAAAATAAACAAAATGTCTGGCCCGGAGAAAGAAAAGGAAGAGAAGAAGGAGGAGACTAACAACAAAAGCGAGGACCTGGGACTCCTGGAAGAGGACGATGAGTTCGAGGAGTTTCCCGCTGAAGGTGAGCATATATTTTTCCACTGTCAAATCGCAAGGTTCTCACACAGAGCATTTTTCTTGCAGATTTCAAAGTCGGGGACGATGAGGAGGAGCTGAATGTATGGGAGGACAACTGGGACGACGACAACGTGGAGGACGACTTTAGCCAGCAGCTGAAGGCGCACCTCGAGAGCAAGAAGATGGAGACGTAGTTCACCGGCGCCCCGTCCGTTCAGTCCTAACCAATAAAAAAAAAAACAAGCTGAGCTGTTTTCGCAGTTTATAGAATAAAAATCGTATATTTAGTGCTAAACCTAATGCCAATTGCTGTTTTCGCCAAGTATGGTCTCGAGATTCTCACACAAAATACCGCGCAGCTCTTCCTGCTCCATGATCTCCTCGGCGAGACCTTCATTCACCTTCTCCAGTTCCTTTAAGGCTATATCTCGGTTTTTGATCTCGATCTCCCGCTTTTCGATCTGCTCCTGGGCCTCTCCGGCCTCGGCCTTGTGTTTTTCCCTTAGCTGCTGAATCTGCTGCTTCTCGTCGCGGAGCAGTTTCTTGCTTGCCTCAGTCTCCTGAAGGGTCTTCTGGTTGCGGGCTTCAAGAGCGGGTAGCTGCTTGCGCATAGCCTCCAGTTGTTTGGTGTTCTCCTTATACTCATCCAACTGGGAAAATGGCAGCAAGGGTGATGCCTTTTCAATAGCGAGGACGATCTGCTGGCTGGCCTCGATCATGCTGCGTTCGCTGTTGATCATCTGCTCCTTGCTGGCCAGCTCCTTTTTGCAACTCTCGACGTGCGATGACGTGCTCTGGATTTGCCTGGACATTTTTTGGACAACGTTAATCGGATTTCTCATCCTTCTTTGGAATCACTCACTTCTTTAATTCCATCACTTGATGCTCCTCCACCACCAGCTGCTCCCAGTGCTTGATGCGCTTGCTCAGCTCATTCTCCTGCAGCTCATGGTATTCCAGAGCGTTCTCCAGCTCGCTGGCGCCTTTCTTTTGCTGGACTAGCTTCTCCTTGGACTCCTGCAGTTGCGCCTTCAACTGGTTGATCTCGAGCTTACACGCTTTCATGTCCTCCGTTATGGTGCTCACTGTCTCCCTATGCTGATCCAACTGGGACTGCTTGCCTTTGAGCTCGGCAAGCAAGGCCTCTCGGGTCTTGATACCCTTTTCAACGGGTCCAAGGACATTCTTTTTGAACATTTTGTAGTAGGCTAGATAATTAAACAGGTAGCCCAAGGTGCTCAGCGTCTTTTTGTTAGCTAAAACAGGGTAGAAAGATAAATAATTTATCATTTAAATAGGATATCATCTTTTGTAGTTGCTGCAAACCTGGCTTGATCAAATCTATATAGAGGTAGGTCTTGTTGGGAAACGAAATCTTCACGATGCTCTCTATTTGGCGGCACAGGCGGATCAGGAACACCCGCGTCTCCCGCGATTGATCAATGGTATCGCTGCCCAGCTTAAACGGGGGCTCTACCCGAAAGCCAAAGCATCGCAGATAATGAACAAAGATCTTGGTGAGAATCGCCACAGTGGGCTTGGCCAATTCGCTGTGGGTGATGCTCAGGTCGGGTATCAAGTGTTTGCCCTGCGACAATAAGCTTTCGATTTCCATTGACGCCGCCATTGTAATGCTTTAAATGACTTTGAGTTTTTTGTGTTTAAAAAAGTCTGCCAACAATTGAATAGCTTGGCTCAGTGTGACCAGAGGTGTCTAGCCGGAAAAATATTGCGTCTCACACTTTTCAACGGATTTTCTAACTCACCTTTCCAGCACTACATTTTTCGGTTAAATATTTAAAATATGAGAACATTTTCAAAAATTAATAATTTAAATAAATAAAGTGGTAAATAATTAAATATGAATTAAAAAATGTATTGTTGTTCTTAATATCTGAAAAATCACTTAAGTTACAGAGAGCGCGGTTGGCACTAACGTTGCCATGGGTTTGTTTGATTTCCCCTAGTTTATTTTCGCCTTTTGTTCGTGAAAACTCTGCAAAATGGCATCCTCCAGCGCTGTAGAAGATGAGCACCTCACGGACTCCGACTTAACCGATGATGAGGGTAAAAACTGATACAAGTATTCCACCGAAATAACTCTAAAGTTGGATAAATCCTAGAGCGTAGCGTTCAGCCGCATCAGGAGGAACTACGTCCCGAGACACCGAAGCCATCGTACAGCGACGAAGAGCTCCATCAGCTGGTGGGCTACATACAGCGCATGAGTGTCCTGAGTGGCCTGGATCACCGGGATTGGCATGAGGGAGCCCTGGACATCATTCGTCGCTGGCTGCTGGAGGTGAATGAACCCCTGCTGACGGTATACTACGACCGGGATGTACTGACCGCCAACCTGGGAATTCCCACCACCTGTGTCTCGGATTTGAGCTACTTTCGGCGGGAGCTGAACGAGATTTTCAGCGTGGAGGGATTTCACGACGAGATCAACTTTGGCACCTTGACCAGCGATGTGGATGGTTGCATGATGGAGTTATTGGAACGTCTATATGTTCCCTTCTTCCGGAACTATCGAGATTGGAATGCAACGGTGCGAAATCGTTTCTGTTCCAGCTTGGACAGGTTCCTGGCATTCCTAACCGCGACGCATCATCAGATCTCGGGAACGGCCGTCTTGTATGTGCCCTATGTGATCAAGGAACTGGGTGCAGGACCCGTGGAAAGGCAGCTGGTCAGGAGTCTGGAGGGGATCGCATTGTACTGGACCACTCAGATCCGTACTTTGCTGGGGGATCGTACGCTGATGGTTCCCCATGACTTGGCCACCGTGCGGGATGAGTTTGAGTTTTGGGAATATCGATGTAAGCTCGAGAAATAGTTCCTATATTTAAAAGATTTTAAGTACTTAAACCTATATTATATTTTTCCAGATGAAGTTCTTCAGGGAATTAACTCCCAACTGGCCCAATCGGATGTGCAGAAGGTATTGAAGGTTCTCCACCAAGCCCATTCCGTTCACATGCCCCAAATGGATGAGCTAATCGATCGGGCCAAACAAGAGCTGCTTCAGTCCCTGTCCAACATTAAATACCTTCAATTGCTCATTGAGCCCTGCTCCAAAATCGATTTGGCTCCAAGTCCGGCGGATTTGCCCAAGCTTTTGCCCAGGATTATCCATCTTATACGTTTTATTTGGTTAAATTCGGAATACTACAATACCGCGGAGCTTATTGCGGGATTATTTCGGAATTTGAGCAACCAGATCATAAGGTACTTAGTATCTTTACAATTAATTTACAAATTAATCTTTTGTTGTTAACAGATTTTGCACGGAACAAACCAAAGTTGAGGAAATACTCACGGGTAAGTCCCGTTTTGGCATCAAAATGTGCAACATGGCCATCGACAGCTGCCTGGTTTACAAGGGAATCTACGGCGAAATGTCCAAAGGGACTGAGCCCGCCTGGGTGCTGGATGAGGGCTTAATCTTCAACCACATTGATGCCTTTGTGGAGCGCCTAAATGATGTGATTGACATTTGTGAATCGATGATTGTGTTCGGCCGTTTGGATGAGAATGGGAGCATACCACAGCCCGCTTTTGGCGGCACTTGTGGCGAGGAGCTGGAGAAGATATCCGCAAATGTGGAGCAACAGTTTCTGGATACGTTAAAGCAGCTCCAGAGCAGCTCCCAGGCTAATATCCTGAATGTACATCGCTCGGATTGGTACGAGCAGGTATCGAGTTTCCGCAGGAGCATGCAGAAGCTGGAGGAGACTGTTCAGCGGCTCATCTTCAATGTGTTCCAGCACGTGTCCAATGTGGAGGAGACTCTGGAAGCCTTGCAGGCCATGCTGTTCTACTCCTACCGTCAGAGGGGCACTCTCAGGAAGACCTACCTGCGGCAGGTGAGCAAATTGTGGCGGATGTTCTCCCAGGAGATGGATTCCACGTCGAGAAAACTGCTGGAGGAGCGACGGCAGGAGTCGTGGCTACCCAAGTACGTGTCCAGAGCTCTGAACTATCGCATTAATCTGGAGCGCCTGGCCTGGCTAAGGGATCGCCTCAAGAGCGCCGAGTGGTTGCCACCGGTTAATGAGTCAGCGCCGGCCTTGGCCAAATTCGAGGCACTGCGTCACGAGTTTGACAAGGAGACGCGTCAGGCCTACGAGGAATGGGTGGCCAAGTGCTGCGGTTGGTCCGGCGATCTCGGCCAGCGTTTGGATCGCTACCTGATCGTGCGAAGTAAGAAACCCAAGGGCCTGCTCGAGTGCAATATAGATCCATCGGTCCTGGAGCTCTGCGATCAGGCTCAGCACTTTGAAAGGCTGGGCTTTGCCATACCCAACACCCTGAAGAAGCTCTACGAAAGGCACGATATAACCAGATCCCTGTTCAACCGTGTCATCCAACTTTGCCTGAGTCACAATAGCATTTTGAGTGCCTTAACGGAGAGAGAACGAAAGCTGTTCCGACCCCTGATCCAAGCTTGTGATCGCCAGCTGGCGCCGGGCATATTCAAGATAACCTATGGCTCCGATCTGAGTGAGGACTTCTTCGAGGATGGCAACGAGTTCCTTGGGGACTTCCAGGAGATCGTTCACATCTTCAAGCGGGCCAATCGAGGCATGGCCAGGAGTTGTGAGAAGATCTGTGGCACCTGCCTGCTCCACTTCGCCTTCTTTGGGGCCGTGGATATAACTGTGTTCCAGCAGCAGCTGTCCAGCAGGCTGAGCTCATCCGGTGACATCCTGAGGCGATACTACAGCAACATCGTGGAGCTTCTGTGTGCCTTCAGTCGGCAGTTTCAGTCGGTGGAAGATGAGGTAAGTGGCTCTGAGTGTTCTATATCCTGTGCTTACATTTTATTTCTCGAAAGATAACCCCGGAATGGATAGCTTATGTAAATGATTTGGATGACATGCTGGCCAGTTCCCTGATGACCAGTGCTCGCGGTTCCCTAACCAAGCTGTATGAAGCTCTGCACTGCGACGAAGATATGGCATCAGCTCCCATAATAGTCCTTGAATCGGATGTCAAGGATGGTGGCATCATCTTCACCCCCAACATGGATGACATCGGGAAGATGATCAATGGCATTATTGACAGTATTCGCACCATGTTGGATCAGTTCCCGCGATTGGGCTATAAACTAAAGCTGCCCAAGGAGCAGCAGCGCCAGGGATTCGCTGCGGAATTCCGCGAGGATCAGGAGTGTTCTGAACTAATGAGAAGCATTCAAGCGGAGATCGTTAGGCAGGGGCAGGAAATGGCCAAGTATGAGGAGCATTGGAACCGGCATCGTATTCTTTGGGAGACCACCGAGGAGGTATTCCGTCAGCGCCTCACTTCGAGTTCGCGGACAGCTGGAGTCTTTGAGGGGGGCATCGAGCACTATAGTGCCCTGGCGGATGATGTGTCCTTCGAGGATGCCATTACGAATGTGTACTTTGGGCTGGTCAACCAGAATGCCCTGAAGAGCACCATCCTTGATTGGATAGAGAAGTGGCAGGCGCTCAATATCAAAATGCTGCTGGATCATGCCAGTAATTGGATGAGAGGTGGGTTGATTTTTAAGCAAAAATAATATTATAAATTATTGTTAACCTTCCTCATAGCCACATATCGCTATATGAGACGCAACGAGCGGAATGTGATGAAGGTACCGCGCACCCTTCGGGAAACCGTGACTGCCAAAAAATTGCTCGAACAACTTCTGAAGGAAGTTCCCTTGAGGCAAGCCGGCTTCACTCCCATGCTGGAACTCTTTGTGCTCCTCCACAAATACCAGGTTCAGCTCACGGAGAAGACCCACCAGCAGGTGATTGGCTTGGAGTCATCTTGGCTGCACTACCTCCAAGTCTTGGGCGAGGCGGATGAAATGCTGGACAATGAGGAGAGTGATATCAATGTGGAATTGGCCAAACATGGCGAAAAGTTCAAGTTGATATTGAAGGAGTTCTTGGAAGATTTCTACTCCAAGTTACCCAAGAAATAAATCAAATAAAATATTTTATAAATAATATTAATAAAAACTTAATGAACTTTTGCTTGGTTCCAGCTCGTTCTATCCCATTTCTTCTAACGAAAAAATGCAAATGTAATTGAAGCTTCCACACTACTGCTCTGTTTTTTTCTATCTCATTTTTAATTAGAAAGGAAAAGCTGTTAAAGTGAAAAACCACAAATAAGCTTAAATCCCAGTGTAATTAAGTTGGTTGTTCATTGGGCATTGATGTGCGGTTTGGGGTAATTAATCGCTAAGCTCCAACGCCTTTGTGGGTGTCAATTGCGGTGCGACATCGGATATAGGAACTAGGGACTTTCTATCCTAGTTATCTTTGTAAATATTATTCCCACGTTATTATTACAAACTATATATTTATTAGCAACATTAGCCCTAGCACTGAAGCTTTATCTATTTAAATTGTACCATTCCTTTACCTTTTTATGTTGACATAACTCATTACCTCTGTCTCTCATGACGTCACAGCTTTTTACTGGATTTTTGTTGGGTAACGAAAGTACTCTTGTCTATAAGTTATCATTTTGATTGATTGTTTGTTCGGTTTCCCCAGCTAATTACCTGTTAATGTGAATTTGAATTGTGTGCCTCAGTCATGAACCGATCGCCGGCCAGTTGGTCACTTTTGTGGCTCGTTTACACCGCTTCATTCCCTTCGTTGGAGTCCCATCACATCTTGGGTCTCTTCGTCAACGTCCATCGATCCCAGCTGTTGGTCCATCTGGCTGTGTGTCAAGCTCTGCTCCAGAAGGGTCACCACCTGACTTTGGTCACCACCTTGCCACTGGAGGATCATGAGATTCAGGGGAATGTTACACACTTTTTGATACCCTGGGAGCAGCCAAGGGAGGAGCATGATCATGGCTCTTCTTCGGACTTCCTTCACCGCCTGGAAAGAATGTTTAATAGCTTGGAGAAATCCGGTGACTTGCTTAATCTTCCGGAATGGCAAGCTTTCCTGAACAGAACCCCAAATCCTCAGTACGATCTCATGCTTCTGGGCTATCACTTCAACGATCATCTGTTGGGAGTGGCTGCTCATTTCAAGTGTCCCGTGGCCATAGTATCCACCCAACAGCCCACAGGATTCGTTAACAGTCTCATGGGCAATCCCGAGGAGCGTTGGTATGTCCCTCAGCCCTATGACAGTCAGCAGAGGAGTGGAATCTCAGCTTGGATGTTTGGCGTTTGGGAGAAACTTATGGAAGTCTTGGCTAGGAGAGTGTTGAAGAAGATCTACAGGTGAGTGTGTAGATTTTATATATATTTTCTAAAAAAATCTTTAATCGTAAATCTTCTTTTTAGTTCCCACTTTCCCGAACCCTTATATCCCAGTTTTGAAGCCATGCGTCGTTCGGTTGTCCTGAGCTTAAGTAATCATCATGCTATCAGCGAGGGCCCCATAGCTCCTGTATTACCTTCTATGGTGGACATTGGAGGCATACTTTTGGAGCAAAAAAGAAACGGAAACTCCCTGGAAATATCAAATACAAATAGATCTATAATCCTGTTCAGTTTGGGCACACGTTTTACTTGGCGGAAATCTCCGCTAAGCCTGGTTCATAATTTCACAAAGGCTTTCTCCGAATTCTCCGACTACGATATTTACTGGACTTTCGATGGACCAAATGGAAGTGTTAACATTCAGGATTATCCCCATATAAAAATATCCAAATGGTGGCCACAATGTGAGTTATTGGGCAGTGGCAAAGTTCGATTGTTTATCACTCACGGGGGTAAGGGCAGTGTCTCGGAGGCCCTTTATTATGGAGTTCCCATGCTGGGGCTACCTTTGCTGGGCGATCAGCGAGCCAATCTCCAGAAGATGCAAACCAAAAAGTGGGGCTTGACTTTGGATACTCACAATCTGACCTACATAGAATTATCCCAGACCATGGATAGAATTCTTGTTGAATCGGAATATACCAAAGCTATATCAAAGGCCTCTGAACTATATCGCGATCGTCCCATGAAACCCAGTGATTTGGCCAGCTTTTGGCTGGAGTACATTATTCGAAATGGTGGAGCTAAAAACTTGTATAACCCTTCGAGGGAACTTAACTGGATCGAATATTATTCCATTGATGTTTATGTTACCATCTATGATGGCTTAATTTTAATTGTTCTTTTACTCCATAAAATAAATCGCTTGCTGTGACTAGAAGTATCGTTTAATTGTATACAAATACATATATTACATAAAGTAGCTTAAGAGATGGAACTTAATCGACGTTTACTTAAGTACACTCGAATGTTGTTGGTTGACAATACTTCTGCTGATCGGAACAATGGGGTTTTAATCGTTTCTAAGCTGGTTCAGGATGAATTTATGGATTTATTCTCAGTAAATGCTGTGTAATTAGTATATTTTATAAATTATAATTATTCTGCACAGAACTGGTTGACGACGGACCTTCAATATTATAGCTCTTAATACTAACGACTTAACATATTGGAAGGTGTTTCCACTAGATGTATTTTATTGAAGTTTTTTTCTTTAAGACCTTCTCATGGAAAGATCCAGCGAACTCACACTGTGTTTTTTTGTAATGGCTTTCAATTTTAAATAGTAGTTGTAAGTAGTAAGTAGTGGTAGTGTATAATTATATTATTTAATTTATGCACAGTTCTGGGGATTTCTGGGGGATTTTGGTTTAGCTCTTGCCATGCAGGCGCTTCGACTGGAAATGTCCTGGCTGATAATAGCTCAGATTCGGATTCGAATTGGGATTTTTATACTGATTTTGATTCTGATTCTGATATCCTGGGCGTGGACAACGTCCATTCTTCATATCGTAAGGGCCGTAATTGCAGAACGGTGGACTGCTGTCTCCGCTTTGGATGCGGCTGTAAGGAATAAAATAACCCATTATTTAAATATTAAAAAAAATTATCTTAACAGTAGAAATTAACAATAATTTGTAGGTAATAACTCACCGTCGCTCCATCACAGAGAAACCCTCCTCGCCATTCTTCAGCCGCTTGCAGGTGTCATCGCTGAGGTGGCAGTCGCATCTGCATCGCTGCTCCGCCGGAGAGCTTCTACTCAGATCCTCCGTTGACTCCTCCTCCGCCACCGTTTGAGTTACCGGCCAGCTAAAGTCAATGAAATGCTTGGGACACCGACAGGCAGTGCTCCGCTTGCGCCGTATCTCCACCTTCACGCATCCGCACTCGGTGTGATTCAGCATGGGGACAACTCGGACCATTGACTTGTTTTCGACGTGGACGGAGAAGACCAGGTTCACGGTCTCGTTGCGCTTCATCTTGCAGGTGAATCCCGGATCGCAGCAGCCCACAGTGTCGCTGCACTGATGCAGGATTGTGGCTCGCGGAGAGTAGACTGTGTTGGTTTCCTTGGTCATGTAGATCACCTGCGGCTTGGGCACTCGACAGCGACCCTCGCGTTGCACAAAGGCCCGGTGTTCTCTGACCATCTGATTGAGTTCCAGGAGGCCTGTTAAAGATATAGATTAGGGGTTAATTTTTAGAATAATTAAGGGATAAAGAAATAAAGATTTTGATTTAAAATAAAATTTTGTAGAGCTCCTGCTAATTATATTAAAGACGATACTAAATAAATAAATAGCAGTCAGCTGCTGGTGATTTTTGTATAAAAAAGGTAAAGAACGCTCAAAAATAATATTATTTTATCCATAAAAAAAAAAAAAGAGTAAACATTAATCATTTAATAAGTATATCAGATCTTAAAAAAATATATATATTGTTGGTGTTTTTATAGAGTTAAGGGCATTATGTTGTCTAAATATTTAAGGAAACTCCATTGACTATTAATATTTTTTACAATTAAAACTTGTAGCGGCTACCCCTATTAATTTAAAGTTCGTAAAAAAATAATAAAAAAAAATCAACACCTCCCATATATTATAAGCTTTGGCTCAGAGGCCGAACGATTTCCATTGTAAAAATATTTGCACTTAAATATTTTATGTATAAACTACTGGCTGTTGGAGCTAATCCCCTTGAATGTGGCCATTTTAATAAGTTTTCTCTGTTAACTTATAACCAAACTGAAACTGTTTGCATATGTGTGTCATTGGCACAACCGGTTGCCAGGTTCATTACTTAATAGCCTACTAAAGTTCAGTAAACTCCCGGATATTTTTTTTTGCCAGCCAGCCGCATTTTCAATGCCTTTCGGTAGCGATTTTTCGATTCGATCGCCCACTGGCTTTCTGGCCATCGCAGCGGCTTAAGATCATTTGTGCGATGTTCCTTATTTTTCTTATTTCTTTTTTTTTATATTGATCGTCGGCTGGAGATTGCACCTTTATGGCCTTTGGCGGACTTAAGTTTACCGTTGTTCGCCTTTTGTCGCGACTCGCGACTTGCGACTATAAAAATCGCTCAGAAGAGCGGATCTTTGCATGCGGAATTAATTTTCTTCTCGCTCGTCTGACGGTCGTAAAGTGGCAGGAGCCACAATGAGATCGATGTAGGAGACTGAGGAGGTGGAGAAGGTGGTAGAGGCGGACCCAGTGAGTTCCAAGACCACCCAATGTGCAGTTAAGCGAGCTAATCCCCAGGTCCTAGACCGCGGTCCTAGTTCTCGGTCCCATTCACTCACCAACTGCGGGCTAACAACTTTCTGTAGGAATCTCCAAGGGAGATCCAACTGTTGGATCCGTATGTAATTTTCATAAACGCTTCATGATTGAATCATCAACTTAACGAGCGCCCAGGAAGGGGGTGGAGTGGCGGTGTGCACAGAGAAAAATAAGTGCTTAAACTAATTTAAAATAATTTTTTAGAGATTATTTAAAAATATTTATTAAAGAATTAAAAATAAATAAAAACTCTGTGGACTTTCAAGAACCGAAATAGGGACTATACAAAAAATGCAAACTAGAAATCTCCTTAAATATGTAAATTCATTCTGGATTTAATTTACAAACTCCAGATTTTAAATTTAATTCTTACTCTACTATTTCCCCTAATGTATTTCAGGTAGCTATAGGTTCCTGGTGCCAAAGACTAGGGGAGATATGGTGTTTCGACTGCCTCGGAACATGTGGAGCGGCTGCTTCAGCCACAGCAGCCACATGAATAATTCAAGGGGCTCTGGCTCAACAAGCTCCACGAGGACTGAGGACTGAGGACTGTGGACTGAGAATACAGAGCCATCGAAGGAACGCGACGGGGTGAAAAAAAGGGGGGCCTTCCGGAGGTGGAAATTGCAGTTCTGTTGATGGCCGAGTTGAGGAAAGTCTGGCAGGAACGCCTTTGAACTTGACAGCTCTTGCCCATGAAAATGTGGGGCAATCCATGGATGATGAGGCTAGGGGCTTGGCCCTCCACAAATTGCCATAGTTTAGCCATGGCCAGCAGTTGAGTTTGGCCAATAAAGTCATGTCGAAGTGCTGCCAAATGTTACACATCATTTAATACGAAGAAAAGTTTTTGTTCCAAAGAGATAACAAAGTTTCGTTATGCATTTAAGGAGGATAATCAAATAACTACAGAATATAAACTTTATTATATTGAAAGAAATTGAATACAAAATATTAAGCTCAGAGATAGACTGACACAACGCATATAGAAAAAAAATCTACAAATTCTTAATTTCTTGTCAAAAAAAGCTGTAACTTTACTTAATATTCTTGTAAACTAATTGGACAATATTTGCTGTTCCGCTTAATCTGCAAGTGCTCGTAAACAAGATCATAAAAATGAATCCAAATAAGCGAGAAAAATCGGTAATTACAGGCCAAACACAACCGTCAACGATGTGCAAATATTCGATGGCGGTAAATAAATAAACTTAACTGCCAAGGAAGCCACTGGACAGCTAAAACCAACAAACAGCGAACAGCGAAAACAACAGCCACTGGACATATTGAGTGAGATAAGAAAATTGTTGCATCATTATGCAGTTATGTACATCCACTGGCTGCATTTTTCATTGACAATTTCCCAGGCTTAGTGACACACTTTCATTGGCATTTGCGGCTGGCCCGCTGTTGTCCACACGCTCTTAACGGTTTTCCCCAAAAACAATTTTCGCGCCCATTAAGCGACAGCAATTTTCCACTCAAATGCAAACGAGACAGAGGAAGACGCGGTGGAAAAAAGGGGGAAAATAAAAAGAAAAGATATTGAGACAGAGCGAGCTCACATTTCATTGTCAGGGGTCTGGGTTAAGCCTGCGTTTGTCTTCTAATTGTAATTGTTGTTTACAGGCAGAGAAAAATCGTATCAAATGGGAGATATAAATATGCAAAGTTTATAATATCGATCTCTTAATTTGGTAATTGCTTATATTTATTATTGGGAAATAAAGAAGTGACAAAAAAATAGCTTTTAATTGTTTATTATATATTTTTCTCTAAATAATTTCCAATCTTCTTCTGTAGAAGTCTTCAAGACTTTAATAGATTTTCTTTATAATTCCCAAGATTTTTTTATATATTTTTACATTTCCTCTTATTTTTATTTTTGTTTTTTTTTAAATTAGCTTAGAATTCCCAAGAGTTTATTGGCTATTACCTAAAAATAAATAGTAATCATCTGATAACAAAATTAAATTTTCTCAATGTAATGTTAATGTTAATGTTTCTTTTTTTAAATCCAAGTGGCACTCGGCTTGTAATGAAATAATTGGCTAGACCTATGCAAGTCTCGAATTCATTCCTGCCAAAAAATAAAATAAATATCTACAACCAAGCTGCTTAAATTAAGAGGAGCGAGGTGTGTGCGTGTGTGTTTGTTTAACAAGGCAACTCTCCTTTTAATTGCAATGAAAGCGCAGATGCATCACCCCAGAGACCCAAAAGAGAGTGAACAAAAAAAAAAAATAGGGAAAAACTTGGTGGGAAAACATCGTGGTGTGTAATTTGTCAACTCCTTCTTAAGGCGAAATTTTCACTCACTAACTTTTTGCACAGTTAGAAAGTAAAGTGCGTAAGTTAAGCTCGTGCCAGACTTTTCAACCCATCTTCTTGTTGTTGACGTTTGTGCTCTGGTTTTCCATCATTCGCAAGGAGAGTCACGTGCCAAAGGATAAAACAGTCATTCTCATTTCCATTGTCATAAATAACAGGAAAAACAACTGGGATTGCCAGGGAACATAGATAGTAGCTACTACAGTTGCGGTCAAATAAAATAATATTAACTTGTACATATTAACTAATCTAAAGCCCTTGGCATTTGTAAGCAGTTTAAAGTTTGTCGCTTAAAGTTAATGCCTAAAAATCCTTAAAAATTACATAATTATACCTTTAATCTTAGCAGATTTTTGATTATAGACTTTTTAAAATAATAGTAATAAAATAAATAATAAAACTCATACATTATGCCTTTAGGCAACTCTAAACAAATGTAGTTATCTCCAAAAAATTCTAAAAAATACATATTTGTTCATTTTTTTATCCCTAACGTATTGACTGCCACTGTGCCTCTGGGCCCTCCCTTTTCCACATCAAAGGCCATTTGGTGGCGTTTTGTTTGGCTTGTTTTTGCCCTTTTCGCATAGAGCATTGCACATTTGCTTAGCACATTTTTTATGGCCAGAACGTGATGATCATGGGCGGGCGCCTCGGACATCTATTTGAGGCACAATTACCGGGAGCAGGCAGGCCGGAGCAGGGGCCGGGGCAGGGACATCTTTAATGGCCCCAATGAACCCCGGAGGGATGGGTAAAAAAAGGAGATAAAGACAAAGCATACTCACTGGTGTGATATTTTCTGTACTCCAGAACGCCTTCTTGGGTGCCCAATTGCTGCAGTTTCCTCTCCGTCAGTTCGCCGGGCTGCGCCTGATCCGATTGATAGCCGTCGTCCTGTAAATCCATATAAAAAAGCCACGAAAAACATTGTTATTGAAAACAGATATATGGCTGGGCAGAAATGCCGCAACATATGCGAAATTTTCTGCTTATTTATGGTTAGAGTTCGCTTGTTTTTTACATATATTTTTTTGGTTGCATGACGACCACGTAACTCTATTTCCCATTCACAGCGCTCACTTTTTTTGCGGCTTTCATTATTATTGCACAATGTGCTGGAACTTCTCTTTTCCGTTCGTTCTCTCTTTACATTTTTTCAACCATAAAATATTTAAAATATTTGCTGTTGTATTTTTTGTGGCCGCAAAAATAGGGCTGCAAATAATACGGAGCAGGTAATAAATTGGATTGTGCAATATTGCGCAACTGCAACTCTTAGAGGAATATTTTTATTGGGGTTTAAGTTTAATAGAGTTAACTGGAGTTTTTGTTTGGCAATTTTGTAAAATAAATATGGAAAGGTGTTAAACATTTACGAGTGGCTTAAGCTTAAAATGTCTGCATGTATGGAAATAAGTCGATTTATTGGCACCTACTAAAGTCTTTATGGTTACTTGAAGCATTCGTATTATTTGGCCTTTTAAAAACAATAACTAAAATCCATCTTACGGCGCTGCGGACTTTGCCAATAAGCCGCTTCTGTAATTTTTTTAACAACATTTTAATCTATTGCAAAAAGAAAGAAACCTCTCAGAAAGAAAGAAAGAATCCTCTCAGTTTATTAAACTAACAAAAATAGAGACCTGGAAAGATATATCAATCACACAAAATAATTTTTAGAAACTGATAAAAATCACAAGGGCATCGCTAAAGGAAACCAATGCAAGTAACAAGCTTATTTCCCTTATTTTTATCACAGCCTGCAGAAGCGCAAAATGTGATGCTGTTTGCGAAAGGACGAACAGAAATTAAATTGAATTTATGCCTTTTGATTTATGCTCCGGCATGTGCTCACGCAGCAATTGTGATTTATTTAACAGATTTTTAACACGCTCCAAACAAAAGCCACAGGAAAGCGGAAAACAGAAATAACAAGTGCCAGGGAGTGCAGAGGGGAGAAAACTGCGTGCCACACACCTGAGAGCACCTGAAAAGCTATCACTTACAGCTCAAAGAGCAAGAGACACGTGGTAGCGGGGGAGGCGGCCTGGGAAAACTTTTGCAATTTGCATTGCCACATACCCACTCTCACACACACACACTCAGTCCTTGGTATCGATTTTCAACAAAAGGATGCACTCGCTTTTCCCACGTACCCTCCCACCACCGCCCAAAAAGAACACCCGAATGTCATGAAAACTAACGACATGCATATAAGTGATACATAATGCGACAAGCAGTGGGGCCTGAGTGCCTTCTGGGTGTAATAAATGAAGTGTGCATGTAAGAAAAATGACACCAGCAGGACCAGTAGCAGGAGCTGCTGGGGCTCAAGGATAAAAGGGGGAAATGTGAGAAAAAGCGGCCAGGATACAACTCCATTCGCAGCATTCCCAGCAGAGTTAGCAAAGCGTTAAGTGAAATGGCCAGCGAAATGGCAGAATGGCTTTCAATTGAACGGGAGTTGCTAGATCGAATCTCAAAAGTCGAAGGCCAAGTCAGGGATGCAAAGAGCATAAGCCTTTAATATAAGTTCCCTGCGAGAATGAAAGGATTTTATATCTTGATTAATCATTAATCTTAGTCATGCACAACTAAATTTTCCATGAATTTGTGAGCTTATTTTCTTCTAATTTTCAAGCGTTTTTCATTAATCAATATCCCAAAATAACTATAAATAAAGACTCTTATAAATTTATAAGAATATTCTTGTATAATTTATTAGTATTCGTTTCCAATAAAAACCAAAAAATCTACCATACCATTTAACGATTTTATATTAATTATTTCTCATGCTTATAAAATACTTCTTAAAGGTTTCATCCCTTAAACTCCAAAAATATTCCTTAGAAATGGTGTGCATATTTTTTGTTGCTCCATTTTCTTTTAATTCGTTTGTTTATCTTTTGAGTCATCATCATCACGATGGCCTGCATCCTCTATCATTTGATATGCTTTTAATACCGCTCATTTCGCTCGTTTGGCTTACAGCGATCGTTTTGCTTAGATGAATCAAAGTCATCCGAATCCGCTGTGGAATCTCTCCATCCGCTTTCTGCCTTGTTCATCTTTTCCCATCCCATTGGAGGCAACACCTCGACCCTGTTTTTATTTATATTTTTTTTTACTTTTTTTGTATAACCAGTTCTACTTAAGCTTCATTACGCATGCTCAGCCATGACACGGCCATTTCATCCAGGTTGGCAGTTGGTGACTCCCGCCGCTTCTCCTGGAGCTCTCCGCCACTGCCCCCTGGAATTACCATCAATCTGCAGTGCCAATCCCAGGAGCAGGAACCGGAGCTATGGCTGCACGGTTAGAAAATTTGGGTAAGTTAAGGGAACTATTTTTAGATTCGAGAGGAAAGTGTGCTAAACGTACTTTTAGAGGTTTTAGTTCATGTTTCTACCTGAAGACTATTGAAAATCTTTTTAAGCAAACTTTCTTTTATCTTAAATAAATATAGCATTTAAAATATTATAAAATTAATTAAACAAATTAAGTTTTTCGTTGTAAAGATCAAAGATATTCACTAATATGAAAGAGGTAACTTCTATAAATTCTTGTCTGTAAAAACTATTTTATTCTTTTGAATATATTTCCGTAAAATTGCATAATAAAGAAGGTTGGTTCCCAGGGATATCACTAATTTAAATATAGAATTTATCAATCTAAACAAAAGTTTTTAATTTATTTACGATTAGAACCTTAACTTTTTCTCACCGTGCAAGAGAAGTTGGGGCAGGGACACATGAATGAACACAAAAAAAGCCATTAAGTGTCTGCCGGGTTGACAGTATTCGAAAACAGTTGGTGCTCTGTTAGGCCCCCGACGCACCTCTGGCCCATTAAATAAAAAATATAAAAAAAACACCAAACTTCATTTGCATTTGCCTGTTGTTCTGTTTGGAGCGTTTGAAGGATGCTTTGGTCGGGAGGAGAAGTTTCTTTATTATTTTTCACTCTTGCTTTTTTTTTCCTCACCTTTTTTGTTTAGCCTCAATTGGGATTCCTGGCGTGGGTGTGACTTGTGTTTGGTATTTTACGAGCCAGAAGGTAACAACAACAGCAGCGGCAGCGACAACAATAATAAAGAGCCTGTCGTGGGTTTATTTGCAATCAAAAGAGTTATGAGCCAAATGCAAATAGCGCGCCCAGTACACTTTTTTATGATGCCCTATCCCTTACACTCAGCTAAATGGAAATTGGGGCAGAGATCGAAAAAACCTCGCAGCTAGCAAAAGAAAACCTATAAAACCTTTTAAATAAATTCAATAAATAGAAATGGTCACTAAAATTGGGTTTTAAAAATTACTGATTACTGGTTAAGTTATTTGACCAAGGATAGCATTGGTTGGTATTTCATAAATATGCTTAATTATTTCACTTAAAGAATAAAGAAAAGATAAGTTGCACCGGAAGCTTCTGATAATTAGCTCACCATTTATTGCGATGTTTTTTAAGTGGCTCTGTTACAAATTATGATGAAATTGTCATAAATCTGCTTTACTTACAGAAAAAAGATAATAAAATATGAATCACATTCAACCAAAGTTAAAATGAGTTAAATGAGAAAAAATCGGATTATAATAAATAACAAATGGAAAAGACTACTTAGTTCAGTGTACTCCCTTGGTGTTCTGTTAGTGGAACCTCTGACAGCGAGGTTCAGGGCTTAAGGTGTTCCCCTTTGGTTGTTCCTGGTCAAGATTAAATACCCCCCCGTTCTCCTTTCCCCTTTTTTTGCGGCATTGTAAAATGCGTGAATGGGCAAAAGATGAAAAACAAGAGAAGAACTGGTAGAAACTTCATCAACAGTCTGTTGGCCAACAAATTCGCCGACGCCGACAACTGTGCAAATAAACCAAGGGCGTTGGGTGCCAGGGGGATGAATGATTGTCAGAAAGAAAGAGGGGGTGGGGGCGGGGGCGCGACAGACAGGGCCTTCATATAGTGCAATCCAATATTTGTTTATGCCAAAGAGAGTAGAACAAACAGGGCCAACTAAATGTGCGCCGCCTTCCTCGCTCTCTATCACTAATTTTCCGACTTCCCTCTGTTGCACTTTTACCCCCCTTTGGAAGCCAGAACTATAAATGGGGAAGCAGATTCAGGCGGCTTCACAATGAATTGCTTTTGCTAAATTAGAATTTTAACCCCGCGGGGTATGACGATATTCGCGATAAGTAACCGAGTCAATGAGAGAAAGCACTTGACTGTTGGAAAAATTTTTAATTCTTAAATATAGAAGTTCAGTGGATCTATAGGCATTTGATGGAATTTCATAAAGATGGATTCTTGATTAGACATTGGAAAATAAAGATTGGTAATTTATGACCAATGGGAAATTTATTTAATAGAATTAAGAATTTTCTTTTTCATTAAAAATTCTTATTTGTTTCATTAAATACAGATGACACACGGGAGTAATTATTATAAAAAAAAAAAAACAATAAAGAAATATATAAAAATAAATTAAAACAGAGTTCAATGGCATCTACATAATACTCGTATGTAGTACATATATTATTGAATAAATACTTTGCATTCTCCTCCAATGAATTGAATAAAGATGCATTGATGATTCCTTTCACTTGATTTTGAATATAAACTGTTTTTTCTAGGGAATTCCCAGTTCGTTGTCATCGTTAAAATTCTGTGATTCCCGTTTTTATAGGCCTTTCCGTCAGTGTTTTCTTAATTTGTGTTGAATGCGATGCCGCGAGATGCAAAAATGTAGCAATTGCAATTTGGCTAAAAGCTAAGCAGTGAAAATGTACGAAAAGCGCAGCGAGCAGCGTGTTGGAAATTGTCCGCCGCGATTCTCTTACACTTTTTTTTTTCTTTTTTATAATTGTAAACATGGCCCAGACACGCACACAGCCAGGCAGAGTGGGAGATAGGCTGGACCACATGGCGTATGCTTAATTTCAGTTGCTCATTGTGCTCTCTTTACATTTTCTTTTTTTTTTGACATAAAAGTACCAATTAGGCGGCTACTCTCCGCCCCCATCTCTCCCCCCACACAATTTGGCCATAAACTTAAGTAATTAAAAACACTTTGCATATTTACTTGGCGTTTTCCTTTTTTTATATCTCAATTTGAAACTACTCGCATTGAAAGCCCATACAATTTTATACTTTTTAGAGGGGCAAGTTGTTTTTTGAAAAAAGCGAGACCCAACGGAACAGAAGAGAAATGCGAAAAAAAAGGACCGGCCGTAAGTATAAAATGCTTTTTAATTTTTAACGAGCGAATGTAGCCGCGAAATCTGCCGCGACGACTGGCTGCCTTCTCCGTTTATTATGACAATTTTATATTTGTTTGCTTTCGGCCGGCTGCGAAAACGAAAGCAGCCAAACGGAAAGCATGAACGCAAAAAGCTGAAAACCAGAGAGCAAAGATGCCGCCTTTGGGACCGTAAATGGCCATAATAACCATCCAATGTCAATGACAGAGCCTAGCTGGTTTTTGGCCAGAGAACAGGCCGCCAGAAATCAGGGCTACCATCGTTAAATCAAAGCTAAATGAAGCACCTTGAATGGAGCAATGGATTCCTTGAAAATTCACTAAATTTAGTGATGGAAAGTGATCGATATTAATTTAGAGATTATTAAATATCGAGAATCCTTCCAAAATAATTAATAGGTTCCTCTTACCCCTTAAATCACACTACAAACCCTTTAGTTGTTTCTCAAATTCTGTGAGCCATTAATCGATAAAGAACTCCATTTCCCGATAGAATTGCATCCCTGCCAGCCCTGAATCTGGAATCGATTCCAACTCACCGATGAGGCGCCTCCCAATTAAGTCGGCCCAGTCACAACAAAAGTTGCTGCAACATGTTGCAAGTCTCAGCGAATGCCGGAAATGTGAACTGATGCATCATCATCATCGGAGGAGGCCAAGTCGCAGAGGGATCGATCGGGAGACTGATTGCCAGTCGAGACGTCGAATTGAAGAACATGTCTGGGCAAATGGCAGGGGATCTGGGGATTTGTGAGGAGGGGCGGTGGCATGGGAGTATGGGAGTGTCGGGGATGTCTGACTCTTCTAATTGCAACGCCCACACGCACCGATAGATTGCCGCTAGATTGCCCAAGAGATTGAAACGTTGCTGCTCCACCGATCCAGCGATCTATCGATCCACCGATCTCCCGACTTGTCTGGCCTGCTCTAGATTGACTTTTCAATCTGCAATTTGTTTGAATTTATCAAAGGCGATACACTCACAGACTGACACGTAGGAAATATGGACTTGGTTGAGTGATTTGTGAGCGAAAAATTAATAAAATGTTTGACCTTCGGAATATAAATTTAGAAAAATAATCAAGTTTTAAATAAGTTTAGGAAAGGTTAAGAGTTTAATGGGAAACAGATATTAAATATTAAAATAGAAATTTTTAAGTAACAATTCCATACCTAAAATTCCAAAGGGTTTTTTTTATGGATTACTCATTACCAAATATTCCCTTAAGATTAAAAGATCTTTCAACTGCCAAAACAAATAAATGATCTAAAAAGCATAAAATCTTAAGAATGCAAAATATTTCTCAATTTGTTTTCGAAACGCTCTTTATCTTTTCCCCTAAGCTCCTTTGATTAGAGAAAAGAATTTCCTGGAAAGCATAGATCACAAAGGGAGAGAAATTGCCATTAAATTTAGAACAAAGGAATTTATATGATTTATGCGAGCGTGGAGTGTATTAAGGCCTCGTCTTGGCCGTGATTTATATTTGCTGGTGGGTCTTAATTGCGTGACTCTTGGCGCACGGCCCGTTTAATGGCCAACAAGTCGCCGGCGATCAATCAGCCAGTTCGCACAGTCGGGGCCAGTAAATTATGTCCGTTTGCCAAAAGCGTGAACTTTTCGGTCTTAATTTATTGGGCTGGCGACGACCAGTTTCCCCACACATTCCGCACGTCGCTCGTTTTCCACGTTCATTAGATGCACGGCGCGATGCTGCAGCGTAGAAATTAATAATATAAAACTTTATAGATTTGCCATATAAATTTAGAGCTTCCGCATTATATACTTTACTTTCGGTAGGACTATAAATCATGGCCAGATCGTTGGTTTGCGTATTATGTGTGCTATGTAGACCGCCCGAAAGTGGTTTGCCATTATGTCATAAGCCGATTTGCCTGTCATTAGCTTTTATTTTGTATTTTTTTCCTATTTTTTGTATGGAAAAGCGCGTCACATTAAGATTGCCAATAAATCATGAATTCCCCCAGATATTTACACTATCCCCCGGTTATATAGCGGTGCGTGGCAACAGATTTCATCGTTCAACTCTGTGTGGCAATAGATGGGGTCAACAAATTTAATGGGGAATGGGAACTGGGGATTTTATGGGGCGCGAAGGAGAACTTTGTGTTTATTTCTCGATTCGCCCGACTAAACGAAAGTGAAATGATTTCAGTTGCAAAGTGTGGCTGGTTTTTTTTTCTTCAGAAAATATTTGCATTGCTTATAGGAAGATGCTTAGATAGAGAATATCACAAAATATTTGCATTGTTTATAAGCAGATGAACCATATATTGAGATACGGGAGCTTCAAATTCAGGTAGCAAAAATAAGTATTTCTTTAAATTTGAAAACCCAAACATATTTTTTAATCTTTTAAATATTTTTCTCACAAAAAAAAAACCTTAACCTCTCGCTTTTACACCCAAGAATTAACCTAAAATTTATCTATATAATTATTATTAAAATGTAATCACCAAAAAGTTCAGTCTGTTATTAGTATAGTTCTTAGAAATCGCCATGCCTTATCTTAATGCTTTCAAATAATATTGTTTGATTAAGCTTCATCTTCTTTTTACCTCCAAAGCAGTCCTCGCTTTATATTTGTCCAAGATAACCTATTTTCATTTCAATTCCCCCGAAGATAAAGGCATTTTCTCGTCATTCAACTATTGCGATTATACAATTATGAGTGTGGCGATGCCAACGACTAGATCAAGTTATATTAATCGCACATTGGGCTATAAATATAAAAATTTACATTTTATAGACCTTGTGAACAAAGTTCTTGATTAATCGATTAGTAAAGTTTTGTATTTAGATTCTGGCTGGTTGCAGTGCTACATATTTATATGACCTATTTGCGTTTTTTTTTAGGTTTTTCTTTTATGAAAAGTAGAAATTAGGGTTTTAACCATTCCATATTTTCCCTCTTGAATGTTGTATGTTTGTCGAGTTAATGTTTAATACCTTAGAAACGTTTCCATGTCCTGGAATTCATGAGCTCATGAGGGCTGAGATATGCGACCCATTCCTAGTTCTTAATCTCAGTGCAGTTATGCGCACGGAATGCGGTTGCAAATAAACAGGGAAAGAGTAAACACACGGAGAGAAATGATGGAATGATATGCGTGGAGTTCACCAGAAACTGCAGCGAAAGGTGGGTGGGTGGCCTGGGGGAAATTCAGCTCAAGCGAGCAGATATTAAATTCCTCTTTCGAGAGGTCAAAGGGAAGGCGGTGTCGGGGGCGCCCTGGTGAGGTTATTCAGGTAAAATCATGACCACAGACCATAAGCTTTTTATGCCGCCTGAGTGCATCGGAAGCCCCATTCCAACCCATCTTCCACTCATCCCCCTGCCACATATCGTGAGAGCTTATTAAAGCAGCTGTGGCATTGGATCATACTTGTACACTTTACAATATATATATATATATATATATGTATGCAGGGAGATAAGGGAGTGAATCTGTCTGGGGGAATGGATCTCTGAATCAAGCAAAGTACGTGTGACGCCAGCTAGTAATCAGCTTCGATTTATATTTTTACTGATTGTGTTTGCTTGTTTGGGGAATTCCGGACTCTTATTTGTAGAAATTAGCTCAGTGCCCATCATACATTTTAAATTTATTTTTCTTAGAATTTAATTAGCATAAAGTCTTGTATATAAAGTATTATGAGTAACAATTCTTCAAGAGTACAGAGATTGATAAACCCCTTAAATCAAAAGTTCCATCTCAATTATGAGTAATCAATGTAAATCAAAGGAAATTGGCCCCCAGGAAATCCAGCTTCTTTGGTCACGATTGATTTCACTTTAAGGGCGTGCAACAGTTACAAGTTGTCACGTCAATTAGGCCAATTAACGAGGGACCACCATAACGGAAAGTGATCTCTTTAGGGTCCCCTTAACAACCCGTCTACTTAAACCCCTTTTATTCTGTGATCACAGGCGATTGTTGACGCCGATCGTCGTCGGCCAGCTGTCGACCATGGAACCGAGAAAAAATATATGAAAAAAAAATAACAGCAGAGACAGGTTCTGCCGGAGAGATCCCCCTTCTCGGGCGGCACAATTACAGGCCAGCCCGGGCCGGAAAGTGAAACCGATTGTTGGGCAGGGATCTCTCTTCTGGTTCGAGTATTGGAACTCCAGTTAAAAGCACCGCCAAATTGCCTTGTTAACCAAATTGGTGGCTCCTACCTGCCGCAACACGTTTCATAATTGCCGCCGTTGTGTAACTCCTTCTTTTCGATCCTCCTCAGCCATTTGGGTGGGCCTTTCCGATCGGTGATCTGCGATCAGCAAGCAGCTTGGAGCGATTGCCAGTCCCAGGGTTAGTCACCCGGCATCAAGTAACTCACAGCCCCGGGGTTCAAGGTGAGCCATCTCGTTCCGATGCCGATTATGATTTTATATTCCGATTCTAATGCGCAACGCAAATCGCTGCAGATACCGAAGAGACGACTTTCGGAATTTATTTGCATGAGTAAGTGAGAAAATAATTTGCCTAACGAACGAAAATGGGTGACACTCTAGTTATTCAGATTACTGCAAGGGCATAAATTACTGCAAAGTCTAATAAGAAGGCTGAGTTAACATCTTTTTCTAGATAAAAGTCAGAAAGTGATTGCTCATTCGAATAGAATTTTGTAAATTAGTCTAATAAAACTAGAAACTATTGGTAAATATTTTTAAGAATTAGAAGTAAAGTTTCTTCATGGTTTTTCAATCCTTTTAGAAGGTTAATATTCCTAGGGTATATAACAAATACCATATCCAGCCAGCTATATTTAACCAACTTTAAATACCCGCGAAGTGCAAAGAATAGAGCGAGTCAACAGCAGGACGACCAGAGCAGTTTTATGGTTTCCCTGAAGTGTTTGCCTTCTCAGATGCGAGATTAGAGATCCGAGATGAAAGACTTACCTCCTCGTCGGCGGCACCGCGCCAATTGAGGTGATTATCGTTATCACTCGGCCGCCAGGGGGCGTTGACGTTGAAGCTGAGTCTGCGGGACTGGGCTGGGGCTGGGGACGGGGACTGGAGGCGCGACATTGCTGGGTTTCCAGGGTGACGTGGCACCCGCTTGTGGAACAGCAACGCAACATTGGTGGCCTCGTGATCCTCTTGATCCTCCCCGTAGTCATAGTCCTCCTCATCCTCCTCATTGTGATTGTTGTGGGTGGGTGGATGAGAGGTGGACCTGGGCACGAGCAAGGTCGAATTCCTCACGTCAAGGTAATTATCATTCGAGCCAAGCCGCGATGACGTGCGAACCGGCCAGGTGGAATAGGCAAGGATCGTGTTCACCGAGAATAAAACCATCAGCGGCAGGACGAGGAGATTCATTGTGATTTGAGTATTTTTATTCGAGTATTTTTAGATATTCTTTGATAATTCGATATTATTTTTAAGTAGCACTCTGATATTTTCAATTATTTTTAAGCATTTTCGCAATACACTTCACTGGGCACTTTTCTGAAAGAAGCAAAAATATTGATTTAACGAAATTTATGTCACAACACTGGAATAATAAACAATTTCTTACTTTTTTGCACAATCTAGTTTCTGGTTTAATTATTTTCACAAAGCACTCAGCTCTCTTAAGAGCTTAATATATATTTTATAATTTTTCACGTTTAAATTTCTGAAAAAAGCATGCCTTAGTTCATTATCATAATTTATTTAAAATTTAATGACTCATTTGTGTTTGTTTCTATTTAATGTGCCATTCAATTCATTTGCTAATTGCTTTTTTCATAAGCTGCCGATTACTTGTCACCCGCAACTTATTTATTTTATTTTTAACCGCCGGTTTTTTTGACTAGACACCAAATTATATATATTTAAGCGCACAAATGAGGCTTTTATTTCGGTTTTTCTAATTGAATATTTCGTGGGCTGACGATTATATCTCTCCCCCGAAAACTTGTCAGTGAATTTTCCGTGTCTAACAAGTTGCTAAATAATTTTGGCAGCCAAATGTTTATTTTTTGGCACACGCCTTCGCTTTTAACGCACAGCTGCACAGAATCGGCGAATTTGTCGGATGCGATACAAGTATTGCAAATGGAAGCGAAACACCACACAAAAAATATACAACGGTTTTTTATTTATAATAAATTTGTTTGCTGCTGTCTGGTCGTCACAAATAAAATAAATAATCGACGCGCAGCCGGCAACACGTTAAAAAACTGTGTGTCTGGGCAAGTCAAAAAGATTTAAAAAACTGCAGGGGAACTTTTTAAAATTTTCACATTTGCAAGTATTTTATAAAAACTGATAAACTGTGAAGCACATGTGCTGGCATTAGGTTTGTTTATATATTTATTGATTTTGTTATCAACAGTTCAATGAAATTTGATTCATATATTATCAGCGGTGTTTGTATGGTGTTTAGCAGATCTTTTCTCATTTAAATGCACAAAATTATTTTCAGACAGTTGTGAAATTATATTAATTATAATTATTGTTTAGAGACTTGTATTAATTTATTTAAAGGAAATTAAGACACTTTTTTCGGGATATATTAAAATAGGGCACCTTTTAGCACAATTCTTCTGGGGGTTTTTTCTCTCTTTTTTCATGTACTTTCGCGTTTTATTTAAATTTGATTTATTTAGATTTTTTTAGAATCGAACTTGAATCTGTTTCTGACCGAACGAACGAAACGATGTTCACACGATGAAGTCTGCCGGCTATCTGAATGGAATTGCCGATTCGCAGCAGCCTATAACGCCGTGAAAAGCTCACTCTCGCCGCTCTCTTTGCTCTTTCAGGCGATCGCATTTTATACACTCTGGAAAAATGCATACTAAGTTCATATCAAATGCAGAGTTCAAGACCTTTTTTATATTTCTGCTCTGGTTCATGTTTTTGAAGTTGCACGTTTAGGCTGCAAAGATTTTAATCGATCTTAATTTAATTAATCATTAATAAATAAAAATAATCATGTTTTAGTTGAGTTATCGAACAAAAATGATGGTAAAATTGGTCAACTTTCTGTTAGTGTTTTTTTCTGCGTGTATTAATGCGGTGCGTGTGCTTTCTCTTTAAGAGCGAACTGCACTCGTTCTCTTTGTCACTCTCTTGATTGCGTGAGTCACTTCCAGGAGTTCTTGGAATTATTTAAAATTAATTTCGGCGGATCATGAACTTAAAAAAAAGTTAATAATCTGGAATACAGAGAGAGATAGAATATTTTATAAGAAAAGTATATGAAAATGTAGTATTAATTAATTTTAAAAAAAGTAAAAAAATAATATATTGTATTAAATCTGTTGGCGGTATGATGCTCCAAAGTAGAATAAATGATTATTTTTCAGTAAAAAGAAGCCGAAGTCAACAAGATTTTTTTTTATCACTAAAATTTAAATATATTTGTAGGTATTTGCTTAATGTTTGATCGCATTTAATTTCACGCGTAATAAATTTGCAATGACTCATGTGCCAAGTAAAGACTGGTACTCAATAAAACTAATTACATCATCATCGTTTTTCTTATATTGATCCATAATATAAAATTGTACTTTTAGCACTCTCAACTAGAACCCATTCGCTGACGTAATCGATGATTGATTTAAATAAGGGAACTTAAGTAGTAAGAGTTATATATACTTTAGTTAATAACTATCACGTTTGACTTTAGGTTTTACGGGAGTCATTAGCATTTCAATTGAATTCAGTGCCATAAAATAAACAAATGATCCAATTTTATTGACCACAAACAAATTGACTTGATCTCGAATAGAATCTCATAAAATTATATAAATAGAATAAAGTTGTGCTAATAGGAAGCCTCCTGTAACGTATCAACTTCATACTGCGGTGGCTACAATTAAAGCCTCATTTACAGGCCAATTACAAATATGCTTATCTCTCTTAGGACTTCTTTTTTTATTTTTAATTTATATGCGAATATATGTGCGAACGAGGTGATTCAGCTCCAGATGTCGGCTCGGTTCGGTTCGCCTGTCAACAGGTTTCCACTTGGAGATGTGCTCAAATCCTCGGCGGTTTCGTCTTATTTATGGCCTGTGGCTGGTTCTGCTAATAGCGCATAAATCTTATTAATGATCTCTGTCAAGTGAGCGAGGAAAACCGAAAAAAAGCAAGATCTGCAGCCATGCATTTGCATTTCATTTCTCGCTTCTAAGTCGGGAATTCTCGATGGAGACTTCTCCCCTTCTTAGTTCTCAGTTCTGAGTTCTCAGTTCTCAATACTTTGGGGGCTGGTGATGGACAACGGCTTTCAACGCTACCGTCAATCAGTCGAGCTGACAAAAAGTTTTCACCCTTTTCAATGGAAATATTATTATGGCTGATGCCTTAGGTTAGTTGAGCAATCTTACAAAAGCAACATTTTTAGCTTAAGCTTATAGATGTATTAAATTATATTAAACTTAACTTAGGACTAAGTTTTGAATAATTGGAATAATAACATTATTGCATTTGAATTTATATGTAAGTCAATGATAAGGTATAGAGTTATCCTGTATTATTATAAATTGGATATTATTTAAATTTGTTTACTAGTTAAATTCAATTAAAAATAATATAGAGTTCTGATATTTTGGTAGGGTATTTCCACGTCGTTCTTATAGTTTTTCATTCACACTTTGTTGTGCAACACTTGAGTGCTCCCGCCCTTTGCCGCCAAGGGGGCGTGGCCCGTGGGCGTAGCTGACTTCGCACCAAGCCAATAATCTTTAATAGGTTTGAAGAATTCTGTTTTTTTTTTCTCCTTCAGCTGTCTACTCTCTTTTCCGTCAACACCATCGGCAAATATGCGACAGTCTCCGGACCTCTGGCTCTTTCCACCCACACCCACTGCCCCTCTCTCGAAAAAAAAGTTCCCCTACTTTTGAGTTTTCCAGCCTACACCCACGTTATGGAATTTGCATATGTGTCGCCTGATCTGAATTTTGGATTCCTCATGTCTTGTCGCCCCTTTGGCTATTTGTCATTTGTGCAAACACTTTTTGATATATTTATACAACCATATTTATTGTCTTGATCAACAGGGAAGTCAAATTGGGAATTGAATAAAGAAAAGGGATCTGCCGCCTGACCCTGAATTAATTTTTTGTATTTATGGTGGCATAAGTAATTGAGGACTTTATTTATTAACGAATTCTAACGAAAGAAGTGATTGATCACTTACTCACTCACTTAATAGTACATTGGATGAATGTAAAACTTAGAGGATCTACAAATTCATGAAATATCATAAAGTTAATTTTTTTTTTATAATTTCTTGAAATGTGTTGTGAAGTTTTGTCTTTATTCTCTTTATGACCGATCTGTTAACTATATAAAGGGAGTAATATTCATGCTAAGAAAGAGCCATTCTTGGAAATTGTTCAATGTTTGCGATATTCGATGTTAAAATATTATTAATTATTAATTATGTTAACATTTTAAAAAAGGATGCTAGTATAAATATTACTATAAACAAACCTGAATCATTAAAAGCTCACAAAAAATCATGTAAACTATTAAATATGTTAATATTTTAGATAAGGATGCTAGTATGACCCATAGCCAAACAAATAAATATTGTTTACTCGATCAAGGCCCACATTATTTGTTACGTTGGCTATTCTTGATTTTCTTCCGCGTTAACCAAATGACACACGTCGGCCCTAACCGGCGTACGTAGCGTATTAGCTGAGATTGTTCGGCAAATATTTTAAAATCCAAAGTCCTATATTAATTAATTTTTATTACAATGCACTTTTGTGTAGATGTCTCTGTGGCAAGTGACTCACTCGTAAGCCTAGTCTATCTGTAGTCAGAATTCCATATCTGATTCCCCCAAGGGGTTTCAATAACTGGAGAGTGCGCCAATGCATTATACTTACCATAATCTCTTCCTCATCATGCGCGGGCGTTGAGAAGAGCGATCGTTTACTTATCGCTCAGACCCCCTATTTTTCCCCTTCATTTTCTGTTTCTGTTTTTGTTTAGTTGAGTTGTTCCAGTTTCTCAGTGTGTGCGGTTTTTTATTTTCTTCCGATCGAGCCACAGAATTGACAATTAGTGAAAGTGGAAAATGTGTCTGTGTCTGGTCTGGACTGTATATGAATGTGGCTCTGGGCTTAGTGCTTGTTGTTTGCTTGGGCCAAATATCTGTTAATGCCTTTTATGGCTCCAGCAAGATGTCTCGCCGCGGGACGTGTGAATATTTGAGAAAACTAATCCCCGTGATTTGCACTTTGCTTGCAGAGAACTCGGTGTGGAACTCCAAAAAATTTGATTCAGAAATTGCAGCTTAAAATGTTTAAGTTTGTTTTTGAACATTTAATAACTAAAACAATGAATTTATTTATTAATAAATTGTTTGAATTTAAGTAATAAATATTTATCAATTGTGCTAAGGCATAATAAACCATTTATTTCGTTTAATACCTTCAAAAGGAAAATTTTTCTAAAATAAACAAATTTTAAAACATTATCCTATACCATTGACTAAGACTGCTTAACAATTTTGTAATCTAGGTCTATATAAATTCCCCTGGTCTCCTGATATCCATGGAAATTGTCAATGTGCTAACAATAAACAAATTATAAGGGCTCCAGAGAGCCCCGAGATTTATGGCCGCGGGCGGGCTTAATAGATTGCGGCCCCGGGCAAATTGTCTACTGGTTTTATGCGTTTGAAAAGGTAGCGATAAAGTCACAAAGGAGGGAAAATTATTACAGTCTTGGCCAGCTGGCTGTTCGTAGTTGGCCTACTGGGTCGAAACTGTGCCAATGAATTTGCAAGTAAATCAAAAGCAATGTACAAATAATTTGGCAGCGAAACCAATCGAAAAACGAGACACGACGGCGGCAACAAGCAACCTAAAAATAAATGCCATGACGAAGTTGAAATCGCGACACAACACACAAGATGATGATACATGTGTATATACTATATCTACACACCGGAAAAACAAAGTTTTGCATTGAATTTGTTTTATTTATAGGGAAAATGACGAATTAAATAGGGAATTAAAAAAAAAAATAGTATAATTAATATGAAACATCCTTTAGAAAAGAAAAAATAATTCATTTATCATAATAAAAAGTTTTCTTAATTATTTTCTCCACTTTTTTCAAATTAATTAATATTTTGGCTAATCTTTATTTTTAATTTTAAGTAACTTTCTTACAAATCCTTTTATAATTGTTTTAGCGATCGTAAAACGCAAAAAATCCTGTATTTATTTTTCCTAGAAATTATTTGCTCTGTGTACTACATGTAGCGGCCAGGGGGCGTGGCAGACGACGTGCCGCAAGTTGCCAAGTAATTTTTTTTTATTGCGTCTGGCAATTGGCGATGATGCAAGGCGGCCGAGACTCCACTTTGTGGCTTATATTTTTTACGACAATATTATTTGCCAGCGGTTCTTGTGGCTATTTTTTTTATGACATTTTCTGGCGGCTTTCTGTGCGTGGGCTCTCATTGATATTAATTGCTCGGTTTCCTTTTGGCAGCCAGCGCAAGTGTTTATTTGGCTTATGTCTTCCGGCCAAAAAGAGAGAGTAGCAACGGATTTCTGTAGGATTTGTATTATTCTCTAGGTTGGCGCATTGATTTTCTACAATTATATTTATGTTTGCTTAAGTTAAAAATACAAAGAACTCTAAAAATGTTGTGTCTCGCAGTTATATTTGAGATGTTATATTGATTTATTTTTCAAGCATTAATATTTTTAATTTTCCTATCTTGCTATTATTATTGTTACTATTTTTCACTACTTTTAAAGGGCACCCAAGGCTGTATCTTCAAACGAAAAACTTACCGACATAAACTAGATATTTTCTGTCACATCTCGGGACCACTTTGGTGTCTTTTTGGTTTTGTGGCATATGCCGGGACATAAAACCCAAACTGTGCTAATGTTTTTATTTTCCCATATGCATATATATATACTCGTATTTCGTTTTCTTCTGGGGCGCCAAGCCAAAGCCAATTTGGCGACAGTTGCTTGATGTCAGTTTTCTTCGTTTTCCGCCCCTTGGCAATTTTCCCGGCCGCTTTTTGTCGGATGGGGGAAGCAACAAGTGTCTGCAATTGGCTTCTGATTTTTTCTTGGCTGCTTTTGCATTTGATGATTAATGCGGTTTATTTTTGGTCACTTGGCCAAGAGAATCGGCGATGGGAAATTTGGGTCAAATTGGTGGGATCTCGATCTTTCTCTCGGTTTCTCGCTCTCCATTTCTCGGAAGCAAGTTCAAAGTTCTCCAGCGACGCGAATGAAAGTGTAATAACAGATGAATGGGAATATATGTTTGGAGAACTCTCGACCCAGACTCAGAAAGATATCTCTATCAAAAGCATGCACTTTTCGGTTCGATTTCTGTAGATTTATTTGTGTTTTCTTTTTAAATTCGCTTGTTTCGACATATTTAGAAATTTTCCCTCTAAGATATTTCTATAGTATTATCTTTATATTAATATTCAAAATACTTAAATCGTTTTTAAAGTCATATTTATTTTTTTCAAAGTATTTCCCCGTTTGTATCTCTGCTCTTACATCGCAGCTGCATTTATCTCTGTATTTTTTCCACGATTCTCGCACAATGAAAGCCTGTTGTCTCTGCTGTTTCGTTTGCTCTCTTATGTTTGTTATTGTTTGTTTGCTTGCTCAACATGCCTTGGGCTAAGTTCTCTGAAGGAGTGGGATCCAGTAATTGTCTTTTTTTTCAGCCAACGGACGCCTTAGGATATGCTTTGATTTTTGTCGGCTGCCGGCTTTCTTGCTCTTTGCTTATCGGAGGAGGAACATCTTTTTTTCCCCCCATATTTTTCTCGTCCGCTGAGTTCAAGTTCACCGCCGCGTTGCGTGAGGTCTTGAGCGGAGAAGGGGGAATACCCTGATTATTATGGGGTATACTTGGTTTTATGGGACTTGTTTTTACCTTTTGTGAGGAATAAAGATACAACCTTAAATTACCTTGCTGGTAAAAAATATATACATACATAGTAGCACAAACATCTTAAAAATGTTTTAGACGTCTAAAAAATTAATAATTGGTTATAAAAAAACTGTTTGTATGTCTTTAAATAAATAATATCTGTAAAACCGTATTTTCTATTCGCTTTCAAGATATACAGTTCTCAAATCCCTTCTAACATGCATAAACTATAATGTTTGGCTTATAATAAAAAAAATTATAGCCCTGCACGTGAGTCAAACAATGATCTCATGGTCGCAGCCTCTCCGAAATTTGTGATGCCCCCATTTCCGTCCATCAGTTTTTCCCCCGCTGCCCATATTCCATTTGCCATCGTGTGTGACTCGGCCTGCCTATCAGATTTTTCAGCTTCTTCAATCTTCTCTCCGCCCCTTGTTTGCCGACCATGTTGTCAAGCACGTGGACATTTTCCCGGGGAGACTGGGGGAAAACCAGGTGCTCGGACAGGTAGTTTGTTTAGCGGCAAACGTGTCGCTCGTCACGTTCAAAAATAATTCCGCTCGCAGATTGACTTAGGGAAACCGAAACCAAACCGAAAACCGAGACGAACTGCATTTTGATTGATTAAACAGACGCACACGACAGTTAGTGACCTTTACCCCGGCCACTAATTAGTGCGACTTGTTGTTGTGGGTCCCACCGGAGATGGAAAATAACAACGATTTTCCGATTGCCCAATCAGAGATTTGTGTGTGGAAAAATTTGTCCTTAGCTTGTAGCTTAATTGCAAAAGGCCAAAAAGAGGTGGTACACAGAAAAAATTATGGCAAATATATTTTTGTAATTGAAGTCATTAGCTTAATACAACAGTATAATATAAAAAATATTAGATGTATTCAAGTATTTATTTAAATGCATTAATGTATTTTGCAGTGAGAGATTTAAGGCTTAGGAAAGAGCGATAAATATTCTAGGCTTATTGGTTTTGTGTTTGTATCTTATACCGTTTTTTAATGAATTGTTATAGAATTAAACTTTAGTTATAATTAATTCTAAATAATTGTAATTATTTGTACTGACTGTCATATGTATATAAAAAAGCGACCCATGGGGCACTGTCTGGTCAGCCCTTCTCAAAAACTTAATTAATCTTCGGTAAAAAATATTCCAATCTAATATAGAAAAAACCTTTAATTCTTTCTGTGTGTGTATTGGTTAGGTGTTGGGATTATTGCCGGTTGACCTCAGCGGTTACCTCATCTGCATATGTGGCCCCGCTCTCTCGATTACGAAATCTCAGCCAACGGTTTTTCGCATACAGTTTATCTAAGTTTTGTCTCCTTGTTTTTTTTTGCATACAAATTGTTAAGTTATTTTTTTTTTCGTGGCCCAAAGCGCCACAAAAAATATGCAAGAAAAATTTGTAGAAAATATGGGGAACTAGACAGAAGAAAAAAATAGCTGGAAGTAGCTGCACCAAAATATGAGTTTTATGCAAATTGCTTTGTAAATTTGTGATATTTGTGTCTGCGAGCGGTTTTTCTTTTGTCCTATCCTACACACTCCACCTATTTCCACTCTTTCCCCTTTCTCTAGGCCCCCTTTAACCTCTTCCTTTGCCAGCCGCCTCTGCCTGTATTTTTGTGTTTGCGGTTATTGTAAACCAATTTGCTTATGTGATTTGTCTTTTCTACAGAAGGTTTTTCCCCTCCCGGCTCCTGTCTCTCTCAATCTTTATTACCCCTTGGGGTTGTGGACTTGTGGAAATGTCGGGAAAATCGAGAGGGGCGAGGCGAGAGGTGTCTAATGGCCCCAGCGTGATGTGTTGCCTGTAGGAAGGTGTTAGGTACAGACCCTGACATTTGACAGAAGAGTGGGGAATTTTATCTCATGTCTTCTTCTGCTTTTCCTGTTGGGGTTTTTGCGGTTTCCAGAGGTACAGCACAGGCAGAAATAATAATTTGAAATATTAATGTTATTAATATTAATAAAATACTCGTGGAAATTTAAAAGCATAAAACCCTAAATTAAATAATAGCAGAAAGGTAAATTAATAACTTCATGTTATTAAAGGTTTATAATATTTGCCTTAATACAAATTCTTACCTGCATTCTGCTGCTAGTTTGGTGACCTCCACTGTAGACGTGAGACAGGAGTTAAGGAAGGTTCAATCTCTTAAAGGGGCAACACTTTCGTTCATTGCTTCCGTGTGTTGAGTCATCTCATTGGGCTTCTTTCTGGCAGGTCTGTCAAGTGCCTCGGTCATTGCTTGAAAAGTGAGTCACTTTTAACCACGAAGTACTCCATATTCAAAATTTGCATACTCGATATTGATATCTTTGTGATTCAGTTTAGTTATGGGAAGACCCTACTGTTTTTCACTGCATTTCCAGGTTTGTATTTGCAAGCCGAATAATTTAATGGTTATAAATATTCAAAAATATTGGCATTAATGCTTGGGCTTTGAACATTCCTCAGATAATTATTGAATTCCGAGGAATTTTCTTGGAATTTCGTTTGAGGAATTTTGTGAACACTTTAATCTTATTATAAATTTACCTGTAAGGGTTTTAAAATGCATTCTTGGTAGCAGATGAAACTAATTTTTGTAAATACGTATTTTCTTGGAAGTAAAAATGATCATACCTTCCATGTATTCAAGTCTTTAAGACCACTCCCTTTTATAAAGATATTTTGTGGACCATTAACCAAATATTTTGGGCCAGACAAAAGGTTGTGACTTACGATATCAAGACATTTACAAATATACCAAAAACTATAGCTAAAGGCTCACATATGCGATGAAATTCAATTAAATCTGCAACGATGCCGAATTTCAATTTCGATTTTCGATTTTTCGTCGTGTTATTTACAAGCTTTCAATTCAAATGCGATAAATGACAAGGGGCCAAAAGCACGGAGCACAGAGATCGCAGAGCCAGAAACGAGTGCCAATGGCCAAGAGATTGCATCAGACAGCCGCAGATCACCTGAGTACCGGGGGATAAATCGGGGGATGGATGGCAGAAGTCGGGGCCCCAAGATTATGGGCACTCGTCGTACTCGCATTCAAGACCAAATCGATGTCGATGTCGATGTCTGGTCGGAGCGAGTCGCTCGGTCTCGGCCCGGCCTTTGGGGCGTTGTGCGGCTGGCAATTAAATTGCAAAATAATAATTTTTATTACCAACTTGACGACGGCGACGACGACGATCGCAGTGGAAGACTCCCCATCTGTGACTCGGTCTGTGGCCTCAAATGAAATGGAAATCAATTGCAATGAATCGTAGGATCGTAGATCGAGTCGAAATGTACCCTTGAAAGGTTAAGATACTGCAATGCCTTTATACTTAAGTTATATTCCAATTTAATTTGCATTCTAATATATGGAATTTAATATTTTAAAACTATGATATTTCTTGAAAATTATATTTCCTTTCCTAAACTTTAAAATTTCCCTTAGCCAGGGTATCAAGGGGAGAGCCAAGGATGCCATGTTAATTGAACCGACTTTTGACGGTTTCGCGGGGGCGATTGTTGGGTCGTTCGACTTCGGTTTCGATGCTGTGGGTAGATCTTAATAATTGGCCATTGGCTTTCCCGTCTAGCCGTAAAAACTAACTAAATCTGTCCATAATATTGAACCATGATCGTTCAATGACCTCCAGATCCTCGCCCCCCGCCATTTCACCCGCTATGTGTGTGGGTGTCATGAAAATGAAAATGGGGCGAAAGGTTGTTAAATGATTAAGAGGCGTTGCATTAGCCACAATCCTTAAGCCCCCCGATTTTCCTCCTCCTTTTTCTTGGCTCTCTGGCAGACGGCGACGAAGACTGGCGGTGCATTAGAAAGTTCGTGGGAAGTCTTTTCAAGTTGAGCGAAAAAGGAGGAAAAGGGGGAGGAAAATGGCGGGAAAAGGGGCGCTGCAGAAGTAGACTGGCTCTGGCTAAAAACTTTTCGCAGTCAGTGTGAAATGCTTTTCATAAAGGAAGTAAGCCAAACACTCGTGCTCGTATGTATGCAAAACTTAAGAGGTGGTAATGAAAAACGCTAATATACATACTAACACACCGACGTGGGGACTTGGTGGCTTGCACTGAGAAAAAATATATTCATTCTGATTTTTTGCTGGCAAAATGTTACAAGGTAGAATACATTTTCTTGCAGACTTTTAAAACTGAATAATAATAGTGCCCTAAGGATTAAAATTTTTTCTTTAAATTTATCTGTAAAAATTTTATTTTATTATTTTTAGTTTGAAAAATTTCAATAAGTTTCTCGTTTTTTTTTTTAAATTTGTTAAGCCCTTGGGATTTTAAATTATTATAAAGTTAATCGAGTTTAATTTCGGAAAACTTTCAATATTATTTTCTTTACTAGAGTTTTATTTCTAAATATCTAAAACGTTGGAATATAACAATCTTAACATAAAATCGAAGCTTACCAATATTTTAATCGACTTAAATTTAAAGAAATTCTTTAAAATGTATTTTTATTTAATTTTAAAGTTTATTTTTCTGTGCATATCTGTATGTTTGCACATGCACATTTTATGTTAATTGAAGCAATGCGTCAATGGCAATTCCCTTGCATTTCACCACCCCTTTCCACTTTTCTTTCCTCACCTTTGCCCTGTCCCCTTCTTTCCACTCCCATTCCCTTCGGCGTTTTCCAGTTTTGGTTATGTCAACTGTGAAAAGCGCGCCTTGAAAAGGTGGAAAATCTTGAACCATTTCGCAAGAAGAACCAAAAACTTTTATTTCCAAGAGTTCTATGTGTGGGCGTGGGTGTGAACCGAAATGAGCTCGAGGAAAATGTGGGCTTGCTTCGTTGGGAAAACTGACTATTAAAGCGTGGAAAGTGTTAGGATGTAGAAGAAGAGTGAGAAGAGAGAGGGAGAAGAGTTCTTAGGTGACTTTTGTTAGTAAAAAATGGAACGTTGGGGAATTAGTGAAAAATTATTATTATACATTTTTAATTTTATTCGAAATGTACCTTATTTTGATGAACGATAATTCGAAGACTAATTAGGGAAATTTTAGAAGATATTACTTTATTAGATCGTCAATGAATTATTGACATTTACTGAATAGGTAACATAAAATACATAAAAAGTACTTCATGCATTTCTTTATCCTTTCATAAACCCGTATAAATTCCCCAATTTTCGCCAATCAATTTCTCAGCCATTTTGTAATCGATATAACTCGATATTTATCGCCACTGTCAATATTTGGTGAACGCACTTAATCTCCGCTTAAGTGTAATTGAGGCAAACAAACATTGAACATGACCAAACTCCCCGAGCAGCTAATCAATTATGATCAGGCCAAAAGCCAAGGCCCAAACATAACCACGCTGCCACGCCCCCATATCACCCAGCGACCCGAAGGAAGAGGCCGCTGCATCGATTCCCAAGTGGCGATATATGAGCCAAAGAGGAGCTGCGCACAATTTCCGGGGCTAATAATAAATATCAATAAGCCAAAAATTTATTACCAACTAACCGCAGAATTTGCAAGGGCTTCTGTGTGTGCTTCTTCTGGTAAGGAACTTCATTATTCGCGCCATCTCTTTCTGTGCGGCTCTTCCCTCTCTTTCTGCTCTGTCTCTCTCTTTATCGCCTGCGGTGCCAACAAATCCCTTTGATTAATTCTAATAGCCTCAGATGTTCGGGCTCGACATCATTTCTTTCGCTTAATACTCAATTTGGTGTTGTTTTCTTCCCTATCATCCCTTCCTCTCGCACCATCCTCTTACTGTCTCTTTCAGGCCCGATATTACCATCTTTCTCGCACTCTCTGTTACAAGGCGTCAAGTTGTTTGCGTTTCTGTTTCTGTGACTAATATGCAAACAAGCGAGCAAAGCAGCAACAACAGCAGCATCAGCGCCAACTTGGCCAATAACTTAACTTGGCTCAAATGCTGCCTCCTGCCACATGCCCCGGCGCGCCCTCCTCAGACCCTCCTTTTCACACACTCACTCGTGTCAAAAGCAGACTGGGGCAACATTTACGCACCCGCCCAAAGGAGGAGGAATAAAAGCACAAAAAATGCAACAAAGTATCATTTTGGCAAGGCGAAAGCTTGAATACCCTTTTAATAAATATGAAAATATAGAGAGATTTTAATTTAACAAATATCGTTGGAAAATATGTCTCATAAGATGCCTGATCATGGAGATTAATGATACATAGCAATCAATCAGCCCCTTAACTCTTAAGGTTTATTTATGGGGGACTCCTGTCAGTAAATATTTATAACAATTTAATTGTTGACTGCAATAAATGAAGACTCAGAATGAGAATACGTAAATATTTACTACTAAGGTATAACGAATTGCAAAACGAACCATTCAATAATGATTCAGAATCTGTAAATATTTAAAAGAGAAGTATCTTTTAAGGACCCTTATATATTCATTCATAACAAATCGAAAAAGCGCAGTGCAATGCATCTAAAGGGTATCGAAAGTCAGAGGAAAAACGGAGAACAAGTCCAAGAGCGTCGGGACCATAAAGATAAGATTAGCACACGATTCGCAACGTTCGCAGCTGTTGTTGGGGTCTCGGGCTGGGACCTGGGCTTCGATTGCTTTGTTTTGCGGATTCCACGCGGCAGCCAAAATGTTCGTACATCGCAGGCCATCGGGAGCTGTTTATGAAGTGAGTCAGAGGACTGTGTGGGAGATTCGGGATGCCAGTGCACTACCCTTTTTCCCTGGCTGTAGTTTACTGCTTATTTTAATGAAATGCGTTCAATGTTCTTTGGTGTTTTTATCTCTGACTCGTTTCGTTTTTTCCCACTCCTGGCAATCCCCTGAAATTTACCTCGTTCTCGGTTTCCTTTCGTGCCCCACATGCTCGCAGGCCATCATAATGCCTCCTATCAAGATACATTTGTATCTGCAGAGCACTGGTGCATGTGTAAATATTTTTTACGACCCTCCCGCCTTGCCCGCCTTTGACATCAATGGCTTTGGAGGAGTTGCGAGGATAATCGCGGGTCCTTATGAAGCCTTCTCGTCGACTCTTTCTTCTCGTACTTGCACATATATATTTTAAATGGCTGAGAGCGTGCGCCTTTTGATGTGTGGAGCGTGCCTGGGCATTGGGGTCGATGGTATTTATGAGCCTAAAGGTCAATCTTGAATAACCCGGCACGATCTAGAGCTCCACATTTGCACACTCCAAACGCACACACTACCCACTTGGGACCGCCTCCCAGTCAAGGTCGAGCTCGGAGTGTGGCGTGTAAGAGTTTCCCGCTTGAATGCGAAAGTGCGAGGAGTGATTTTTCCGTGTGGCAGGTGGCTGCCTGCTTAGGGGATGTGTGAGCTGCCGTAATTAAACTAATTGGTTAAGCGTTTTATTTTTAATAAAACCCTAGAAAAAGCTTCCATTTAAAGGCGAAAAAAGATGGCTGGCTTTATTATAACCAATAACACAGGTCTGAAGGGCGCACATGGATTTCAACAGAGCACAAAAAAGGCCTCCAAGATTTTCTTGTGCACGAGAAGAACTCTCCGGTCTTGATCAGCTGGAAATCAGAGATAGCCCTTGGACTCCTCATCGCCCATCTTCCGGATATTTACGTTCTGCTCTCGAAGCGCGCAATTACCAGGGAAATGCTTTTGATCCTACCCAGAAATCTTTCCCGTCTTCTGACCACGCTGTTGTCTCCACTGCTGCCATCCATACGGGGAACAAGTACGAGGTGGATTATCCCATGCAAGTTTGGAGAATGGTTCTTTAAACTCCAACACCCTCTGCCTTGTGGACCTCTGGACCCATGTGGCCCTGCACCTGACCATATTTGCCAACGCCTGTTTTTGAATCACCCTGAGTACGTGCTTATATTTAGTCAGCGAAATGCAGTAGAAATGGACTCACCTGGACTCACCTAACCCTGGACCCTACACTTAACCGGACGTACACTAAACCATGGACATACATTGTAATTACATAATGTAGCTTAAAAAAAACTGTTACATAGAAAAGTATTACGTTGATAAATATTTTGGAAAAAAATTGTAAAGAAAAATTGTTGCTAAATTATTTAATTTTGTTTTTCTCAAACGATGTATGTTGTGTGAATATTACTAAACTTATGACTAACTGGAAATCTGTCTGTGACTGGGTTGAAATCTTTTGACATATTTTCCCAAGGCATACTTGATTAAGGTTTTCTTAGAATTGGAAAAAAAAGGCTTCCTAAGCCTTGTTCAGGGGGATTTTCACAAATTTTAAATGGGGAAATGCGGTCAATATTTTATACAGGAAATTTTTCCATGAAAACTGATTCGATTTATGTATTATAAATGTTGTTTCTAATAAGTTGATGTTGCAAATGCAATTAAGCTTCTTTGTTTTACTCTGACTCTTAATTTCAATCATTCTTTATTTAAAATTAGGATACAAGCTCTGCCACTCTTTTCGGAAATACAAATGTTAATGAACACTTTTCTACTATTCTATCTATACCAATTTAATCGTCACTTTTAAATCCTTTCATGTTATTACTAAAAATAATAATGCAAATGTTTCAATCCTTTTATGTTATTACTTAAAATGTAAAGAAAAATAGGGCACGGTCGTTTGCGACTTGAAGTTTAAAACCGCCTGCATCATAAACATATCAATTTACTCAAAGCCATATATACGATTCCGGGAAACGCGCATAGTTAATTTTCTATGGCTATGGTTAAATTACCCAAAAAACCAGAAGCTACGCACATCAACGTCGACCACAACAACAATTAATTGCCATTAAAAGCGCTGTTCGCTGAAACAGCTGGAATATGAAACTGAAATTATTTTTCCATGCAATTAAAATCGGCGCATATATGCAAAATTGTAAATTGCATTAATGCTTAATTCTGCGTAAATGTTTGCACATTTTCGTTAGCCAAGGAAAAAAACAAAGCAATAAAAATGGAAGCTCGATAAAATATTTAAGCATTCATAAATAATCCCAATAACGCAGTGGGGCATGTATTTATACTGAAATGGTTTGAATAATGTTGTAAGCCATGAAATAGGGGTAAGTTATAAGGAAATTGGTATAATTGAGTGTTATATATGATATTGCCCTTATTTTAGATAGTAAACACTTTATTTAATTCCTTAAGCTTGTGGATCTTAATTAGTCTTATCTGGTTTTAGTTTATTCATTTGATTTGTATTATTTAGCATACATTTAGGTTACAATTTCCCTTCTCTTGCGGGCCCTATAATCATTTCGCGAGATTATATCGCTTTGAATGCTTTCAGCAGGAAATTAAATGCAATTTAGCGGGGACTCAGACCTCGTGATGGCTCTCTATGTAAACTCCACCTGTCCGTAGTGCGTATCTGTGTGGGTGAGTGCACCTGCGGATGGGGGAGAGTGAGTGTGTTTTCATTTAAGCGCTGCGGCGCTTGCCGTTTGTTGGCAGTTCCTGCTGGAAAAAGGAGAGATGTCGCCCACTTGAAAATTCTCCTGTCTGGATGCGATTGTGTGTGTGTGTGGCGGGAATTAATTATGCAGGCATATCATGGCAACTCCTTTCTCTCTCTCTCTCTTCCGCCATCTCTCTGCACTGTGCACTCACCACACACACACACTCTCAAACACTTGCATCCTTTTTCCGTGTGCGGTTTTAATTTGTGAGCCTGTGCCCGTGCTTTTCGCCTGATCCTTTTCCTTTCCGCTGTCGGTCGCTGCATGTTTTCCCCACGCCCACTTTCCGCCTCCCGCTTGTTGCTGTTTGGAAAATTTGCAGTTTTTTTTGCTTAGTTTTTGTAGCTGCTGCTGCTTTGTTTGCCTTTCCATGTGATTTCACTTGGTCGGCAGAAATCGATAAAAGGTGAAAACTGCGAGACGAGGTCGGGTATCCTTGGAGGCGTCCTTTCTGAAAGCCATGATTCGGGAATTATCTGGTAGCGCCTGTTTTATTGCAGTTTTAATTGATTGCATTTAGCTGCTTCCTGTTTTGGCACACAGTTTCCAGTTAGTGGCTCAGAGATGATGGTTTTGGTTGACAAAAAGAAGTTAGAAATATTACACAAAAGGAAAATTATAGTTGAGAAGTTTGCTTACATTTTCAGAGTGTAAAATTAACAGTGAAATTAATGTTATATCGTATCTGGAATAATTTTGTATTATGTTTATTACAATAAATCAATTTTAGGCTTGGTTGGTTGGTTTTAGATTGGGTTTTAATACTTGTCTAATAAAAGTTCGACCTTTTCAGTAATTTAATCCTTTCTTTTAAACATAAATACGTTAAAAATGTAAATCAATAAAATTTTAACATACAAATACAAAAATAATGTGCAGCTTTCTTACTTACCTTCAACATAAACTAACTAAATTTAGCTAGAAAAAAGCCAAGGAGACTGCACGCCCCTCACTGAATGAGCTTATCTGCGTTGCGTCTGCCTCATGCGCCGCCAGGTGGCGCTATCATCGTTGTTAACCCTTCGGGGTGCACTCTGCTTATAAATTCTATAAATTTTAGATCATAATGTGGCCAGCACCCATCCCGCTGGGCGCCTGTTACGCTGTCTCATCTGGGTACATTGCTGCAGGTGGGTGGCAAATGGGTCAAAGGTCGGGCCACAGCTACTATTTGTTATGCATTTTCATTAGTACCAACTCTCCAGCTTAGACACTGTCATTAGCACGAAATTGGCTGCCGAAATAGGTCCACAGGTTGTAATTGGAAGGTTTGTAAAGTCTAATCATTAGCCCAACTATAAAGGGGGATTTTTTAACTAATGGCCAGCATGGGTCACTAATAAATACAAATTTAAGATGAAAATCCTCTGTATTTTCTATTGGATAACTGCGATTTTCTCTGCAACTCATTAGCGGCCGAGTTAGCTTTCCCTGTTGCACTTTCGCTAGCTGGAAATCATTAGACTCGACTCCTTTAGCGCCAGTCTGCTAATTAAGCCCCTTACCACACATCCCACAGAAACCACCTTCGCGATACTAAAAATCATTAAATATCCATTGTTTTTTCACTGTCATATTTATTTGGATTTTTGCATAGTAATAATATGTTCACTTTTATTAGTATTGGTTTGTTTTTCTGCTTAACGTTCGCTTATTCGCTTTATTATACATTAAAATTTATGCTAAAAGTTGTAAATAAAATCATTTTGAAATGTTTTACGTTTCGTATATATATATATATTCGCTTGGTAATTTGTGGTAGCTTCTTTAAACAATTACACAGATTTATTGAAATATTCAACGTCGCATTGAGATTGTGTGTGTGTGTATTCTATAGATGCCGCCTACATTTGCGCCTGTCTGAGTGTGCGGTGCGAATTTTAATAAATATTTTAAGTTGAGCAAATAGATTGCCCGTAAATTATGGCAAACAATCGATACAGTAGAGTAAATAATTACGCACGGAAAAGTAGGGGTGGGGCAGGACATAAAACGGCTTACGGTATCTGGCTAAATGGTAAATAAATTCACAATAATTAAACTCCGAAATTCCGTTCGAAATTAATAATTGAGCTCGTCGATTGCCAGCAGGCAAATGTCATTAATATGCAAATGCGTTATGCAATCCGGGAATTACTCCTCGGCCGCCCAAATCATTTTCGCCTTAATTCGTGCCAAATGGTTTAATTTGAGTGCCGCTTAAATTTAGGTTTTATCTATAGTAAAATATATATATACAGTGCTTGGGTGTCGGAACTATGTCGATAAACTTAAACTTAAAGTGGTGCACGAAGCGAATGAAAGTTAATTGAATTGCGTTTAAAATCGTGTTCTTATGGCTCGCAATGAGTTATAAAATTGAAGATATCCTAAGTTTAGTTTAGTTGTCACTATCAAAATGCAGGAAATAAGCAAGAGACTTTCTGTGTGGGCTAGTTCACATTCATATGGTTTATACATTTATTATCTTGCTATATTTACGTGTTAGTTTCTATATATTTTCTGGTATCCGCGTTAAATGCCTTCTGCTTTAATGAGTCGAGTGTCGGAATATGTATTTAATGAGACACACATAAAGCTACACAAACTTGCGGGGCGGCTGGCCATTGGAAAATAATATTAAAATTTGACTAGAAATTAAATATGAAAATTTAATTTTGTTCTTGTTGTGATCTTTCGAGGGTTTGTTTTTTGTTTGTTTTGTGTTAAAACTTAGCTTAAATAACATGAATAATATATGCTCACATGTGTATATGTAATTAATATATATACTTTGTAATTTTAATGATTTGTTTTCGTTTCCGTGTGTTTATTATAATTAAATAACATAACATTAGTTAATTAAAACTAAAAACGCAGTCAATTTATATATTTGGAATTTCATTTTTTGCATACGCATAAAATACACATAACTCTTTTGGGTTTATTTCCATTTATGCATAATAAATGTGGCTTACTTGTGGTTTTTCGCTATTGAAACATTCATGAACAATGCTACGGTTTCTTATTGTTTTATGTGGTTTTCCTTTCTTTTTTTTTTTTTGGGTAAAACATGCGCAAAAAAGTCTTATTTCTTGTTGCTAAAGATAATAGATTTTTTCGTTTTGTGTAGATGTCTAAGAGCTATTTGGAAAAAACTGTTCGAATTGAGGTCTTAAAACATCTAATACACAATCAGCAGATATACATATAATTCGTATGTGTATATTTAGGATGGGTCGATCTTGGTTTATAGCAAAATACAGATGCGAAAAGTATTAAATCTTTGGACAGTTTCTAAAAGTTAACCCAAGCTTAATCGCTTAAGGGTTGAAAAGAAAAATATTTCCATATAAATATGTTTGTGAATTTTTACACATTAAAAGGAATAACATTTTTTTTAATGAGAAATCTCATGAAAAGGTGCTTAAAAGCAGGCTGGGAAATTTTGTAGTCAAATTTTCTTCGTGGCATACTTTCAGACGCTTTTCAAATGATTTTAAACCTATTTCCTAATTAAAATATCTTCTTTTCAGAGATTCGCATTTTAGGGACGTTGTCTTAAAGAATATTTAAAAGTTTGTCCCTTGAATTCTTGAGTTTATATTCGCATCCTTTCGATCGACCCAACCTAGTGTATAAATAGATTTGATTTCGTTTTATTTTCGTATTGTTTTTGTGTATAGGATATGCAACTAAATTCACGTCTCTGCTCTTGCTTTTACTCTAGTCGTCAGGCGGGGAGAGTTTCCCCGATTTCCCACTCGTCTGGCCTTGAGTTCGCCACTTGACTGAATAATACTTTTCCTGGTTCCGCTCGCTCGCTCCTCAGATTCCGGGGACTCGTCGCTTACGACATGGCATTGTAGACGGGCTGTTCGTGCTGCTTGGGACAGCGGCCGTGCTTCTCCATATAGAGGCCATACTCGCATGTGGGCGGCTTGCAGCGTCCTTGCTGGATGCACCTGGTAATTTTTTTGTAAAGAAGAGGAGTGTAAGGAGGAGAGGGTGAGTGTCAGGGGTAAGCACTCGATTTATTGGCCACTCACTTGCGATTGTTCATGTCGAAATGCTCGTTGCCGCGCTTTAGCCAGTCACAGTCGTAGTTGCCGGAGCTGCAGTCGCACCGGCACTGCCCGTCGTCCTGAAGGATCTTTTCGAAGCTGCGCGGACAGGTGCAGCTCAATATGGTGGCCCGCACCGCCACCGACTGGCCATAGTTGGCCATGGCTGTGTCCTCGTTGTAGCTCGACCGCTCGATGCAGTGGCACTCCGTGTGGTTCACAAATGTCCGCTTCTCGATGACGCTGCGGTGCTTTGTGCTCTTCACCTGCGGGTATTTCGGGAGTCCCGAGAATGGAAAATGGGATATGGGAAATCCGTAAATGAAATGCCATACTTAGTTAATTGCCAAAGATATGTATCATGGCACACATCCCTGGCAGCTTAATTATGCCGGCCAACTATTTGCATGTCGAGCTTGCATAATTCGAACCCCAGCCCCCAAGGCCCCCTCGGCTCGTTTGCATACAGAATATATAGATGTCTTCGTATCTGTGGCAGCAGCAGGGGAGTTGACAGTTTCCTAAGCTGACTGCTCATCAAACTTGTTGTCATTGTTGCCATGGCTCGTTGTCGGTCGGTTATACATAGCTATAGCTCTTGTAATTCTTAAATGAGTTGTCAGTCGTCAGCCCAGGGGCTTAGTTGGGGATTGAGAGAGTTTTCAAAAGGGGATTCTGAGACGTTCGGTTGATTGGCTTATTCTTTAAGTGTTTAATAAAATATAGGTACATGTTAGAAATTATTACAACTAGTTAGAGTATTTTAGTTGGGATTATTATCATTTTTCAAATATATAGAAATGTATTTATCATAACAGTTTGGCTTTAAGATATTTAAAATATATTTCAAGGATAAATTTTCTTATTTTCAAGCTTTTAATAAAACTTGCTGCTAACCCCGTATCCTTTTCAATGGAAAATCCCCCTCTTTAACCCAACTCGACGCCACTGAGCGAAGCCATTAACAGACCACAAAACTTCTACAGCTGCTGATGCCTGGGATTGGATTGGATTGGTCCCATGGTCTCTGCCCGCTCCCCGATGATCCCCACTCTTTCGTGGCTGGTCTGTGGTCCACATTTTACTCCGATTCCCCCCTCTGCCCCCTTGGAATTTGTGTGTTTTGCTGCATGACAAGTGCAAAATGATGAAATGCGTATGAATTGCATAAATTAAGTTGAATTCGTTTAATTAAAATAACAAGTTGGTTATTAATCAAGCCCTGGCCACTCATCCAGCCCAGAGAGATCTTGCCTGGCAAGGAGAGGAAAATCAGAAAATCGGAAAATGGGGGAAAGTGAGAACAAACATCAGGGCAATATGGCAGAAAAGTGCCACAAAAAAAATCTTTGGCAAATTGGAAGAGAGCTCTGTGAAGCATTTGAATTTTGATTGGACGCATCAGGGCGGAAGCAACTAACAAACCCAATGTGTTGACAAAGCACTAAAAAGGGTAAGATTGGCCGAAGGAAACCCCTGTTTCAGGTATTTATGAAAATGCTGCAAATTGAGTTTCCAGTTCGTTTCGCTGCGGTTCGTGTTGTGCGGTTTTTTCGGTCTGTGGTGTGGTTTTTGGCCAAATGCTAATGCAAATGCAAGACGGCAACTAGTTTGTTGCAGCGAATTGAAAAAGTTTTTCGGCCCACCATCCTTCTCTCTCACCTGAAAGTTTTAGGGGTTTCTTGCATGCCGAGGGCCCAAACGAAATTCCTTGAGAACCAGGGGGGCTTTTGCTCACTAAGAGCAACAATAATTGCCGGAAACGGAAGTGCCAAGTGCTGCCGTTGTTACTTTACTACACAAAAGCCCCTTCCCCAATTTACCCAAACCGCATTTGTGCAGAAAAATTGCACTAAAGTGCTTCTCCTGTTTTCTGGTGCTCAGTAAATATGCAAATCCCTCAGCCTATACACTAGGAAATATGTGAAATTTCTAAATATTTAATATTTATAAATATTTTAAGTTAGTTTATTCACTACAAGCACCGCTCGTACGATAACAAGAAGTCAATGATTCAAAACCTGCCTTGCAGTATTTTCACAACAAATCCTTGAGGCATAAACCTTACAGTGTATCCTGATATATATAACCATATTGTTTATGAGTGTTTTGAGAGGGGGTACTTTCCAAGATGGCCTCTCTAATTGAGGTTGGGGTTTTATGCATGCAAATGCATTCGTAAAACCCATTTTTGCCCCCGTTTCTCTGGGGAAGGAAGGTAAGTGCGTGTGTGTCCGGTGAGTGTGTGCCAACCGAGCAATTAGTCAGTTATTGCTCGGCTTGCCAGGGTTTTTTTTTCTCCCATAGAAGAGGTGCGATTAAGTCAGCTCAGTGGTGTGTAAGCATAAAATGTTTTCCGAAATTTCATGCATTTTCTAGAGGTCTCTCGAGTGCTTTTTGTTTTGTCAAAAACAATGGCTCGGGTCGAGAGCTTAATTGAGACGAAATAAAGGCAGTTCGAGTATTTGCAAACAAGGAGATTTTGACCAACTCGGGAGGTGGAATTTCAAATGAGTTGGTGTCCGAAAGTGTGTACTTTGCTGGGTGAGAAACTATATAAAAAGGTTGTTGCTTCTATGCTGCTTTTTATATACTAACAACTTATAGAACACTGACTGATTAATTTTACTTCAAAAGTCCTGCCCCTTCAATTAAATATGCCTTATCTTAAAACAATTTCCATTTCACCTGACTAAATGTATGCATTTTCTTAGAGAACTTTTACCTTTCGCATATAAATCGTAAAAGTTATGAACTTAGTAAAGAGTTTATGTAGTTTCTCGCTCCGATTTCCACCAGCTGTCTACGTACATGCACTTTCCCTTTATTTGAGCCACACTTCTTCCAAGCATGTTAGTTCTGCATAAATCCAAAGAATGAACAACTGGGAACTGTCATCAACATGGCTGATAAAGTTTCAGCTGGCAGGGATATTTCGGAAGAGAAATAGTTTTGTTATGTCCTTAAGAGGAAGTTAGAAATAAAGATGGCAATAAAGGATTGCTAAACAGAAAGAAATAGCTAAATTTATGATAAGAAACTAAAAGGTAATATAGGAAAAATACTTCCAACTTGTAAACATATTTTATTATAATATATTCAAATCGAAATTTGGAAAGTAGAGTTGCTAAAAGATTTCACATATTTTTACAGCTTCCACTACCGAGAGTTCGAGGCAGGTGAAGTTTGGAGCATTTCTCATCCATTTCATGGCGCTCACATCAGCGTTGCATTAGGGAAGCTTTCCCTTAACTGCTGTGCGGGATACTGCTGCTTACCTCCTGCACCTGTTTCCACCTGTTTACGTGCTCGCAATTTGCATTTTCCACGCTTTTCCTCCCATTCCAAACAGGCACCACACACACACACGTGGATGTCTCGCAGACTGGCCCGGGGATTTGAGCTTGGGAAAATTGCATTACGCAGCTCTAAAAACTGGCGGCGGATGTGTCACGAAAGGGGTCCTTAAACTACTCCTCCTACTCCTTAGACTTTCCCCACTTTTACGTAGTAAGCTCCTACTTTTTCCCCGCTCAGTTCGAGGCTTTCCCTGTTTTGTTGAACTCATCCCAAGCTTATAATGCAAACGCCTCGGGCTGGCCACATTTTGTGGCAAATTAATTAAATCACCGAACTTCGGTTCACTGTGGTCTACAGATGGGAGTGCACAGGGAAAAATAGAGGTCACGAACTAATAATCTAATAACAAGGAATATATATTTTTTCTAATTTCTATGACTTCTAACAGAACTCTGAAATAATTTACCAAAATATATTTAATATCTTCTTATATTTTAAATCTTATAACTAACTTTGTTATTTTTTTGTACATAAAAGACTATTTGATCTGGAACAATTAGCTCTCTGTATCTCTTGAAATTTTTTCTCTGCATATCTTTGGAGGATACATGTAGAGCTGGAGCTATATAGATGAGGAGTTGGCCATTTGCCTGTCAGCCAATTGACTTTTACTTTAGCTTCGGTTTGCTAAACAAGCAAAACTTTTGCTGGCTGGGTGTGTGTGTGTGTGTGTTTTTATTATTTCTGCTCGTGGGCGTTGGCTTTCACGTTTAGGAGGCCTTTGATTTCAGCTTTTTCTAGCTGCCCCTCCTGCTAGCTCCACCTCCGAGCCCCTTCTAGCTCCTCTTTGACTCTCGGGTGAAAGTGGAGGGCAGTGAACCCAGGAAAGAGAATCCAGGAGGCGAAGAAAGGAGAGGAGACCGACTCATAAATCTCGCAGCGCTTACAACATGTGCTGGAGTTTGCGAGGAGGTCAATGTCCTTTCTCCAGACTTGCACAATGCAGAATGTCCCCGTCTCCCCGATCCTCCTCTCCTCATGCTCAACGCCCTCGAAAAACCTTACACCAAATGCAAAATTTGCGCAACATAAATTATGTTTTGTTAAAATGTTTACGCTTTTTTTGTCGTGTTGTGTTGCTGTTGTTGCTGCTGCTCTTGCGGGTTGCATCCTCAGCCTGGTTATCGCTTCTTAAGCCTCCTACACCCCCGCCGCCTTAAGAGCACTCCTACACCGAGAGAAAATATCAGGGAAATATATCAGGAAATTAAATTTAAAATTTAATAATACAAGCACTGGCTAAGTCTTGGATTACGACAAGCTGAGCTGATAAATTAAGGTCTTGAATAATAATTTAAGTAATATAATTCACTCAAAAATTGGGATAATATTTTTGTGGAGTTGATATATTTTTCTTGTAATTTGTTTTCAGTGCATCTCCAGCTGAGTGTGTGTGTTGGCTTGTGCTTGCCTGCCACTTGACACCTCTCAATGACAAACCGCTGAGTTGCTTCCTCCTGGCATAAGCTGCTCCTTCATATTCTTCTTCGTCTTACTCCTCTTCTGCAGATGCTCCTTCTTCTTTTTCTTCTCCTTATTATCCTTCTTCTTCTTCTTCAGAATCTTCTTCGTCTTTTTCTTTAGTGGCTTGTATTTTTTCCTGCATATGTGTGCTTAAGCCTTATACTGCCAACAGTTTTGGACATATAGCTTCAGCTTCAGTTTCCTGGCCACAAATATTTTTTGTGCCCTCAGTCTGGCATGGGCAAAGGGTCCGGAAAGTGTGTGGAAAATGGTGAAAATGTGGGTGAACATGGGAAGAGAATAGAGAGAGGGAGGGAGGAGGGCCAGGATGATGGACACAAAAGTTCCTTGGGGCCATACACTTTGCTGCCGGCGGATTCCACGGAGCTTGTCATGGAGCTTGCTCTGGCTCTGGCCAAAAACGAATAAGTTTATTTTAGGGATTTCCCGGAAAGTGACAAAGAGTGAGGGAGAGAGACGAACTATTTGCATATTAAATTCGGCTTTAAAGGGAAATTGTAGTAAGCCAAGATTTTAGAATGTAAATGTTGCCATGAAGGCTACTTTTGGGTTGTTCTACTTTCCCAACCATAAGGTTCTTTGGAAATTGAAAATATAGAAAAACAGATAATTTCAGGGTTTATTATAAAGATTTGAGAGTTAATCTTTTTATAAAGTAGATATTTAATCAGTTTACCATTTATTCTTAATGTTTATTTCAATAAATAATAAACTTAATAAATTTTGCATAGATAAAAAGTGGCTAGCTTCAGCGTATTTATTAAATGTAAGTAACTTTTCTGCGAAACCTTTTAATCTGTTTTCTATTGTATACATTTTCCATGCTCTCTTGACTTTAAAAGTCTTTATAACTTTACGAAACATTTTCACACATCTGTAAACATTTCTATACGGAAATTCCCAGCAAAACTTTAGCTCAAACAACCGCATATTAAACTTGCCCCTAACTTTATTACGAACTCTTTAATCTGTTGCATATACATATTTAAGTTAATATTTTATGATGCCCTATTGGGTGGGACTTCCACAAGATATTTCGATGGCTAATCTTGGCCCTCGTAACTTTGCCATTAATTTCAAGGTCCGGCTCCTCTCCTCTCCGCTTATCTATCAAGTTTATCTTACAGGTTTTTGCTCCAGAGCCGAAAATGTTAAATTGCCCAACAATAATTTGTGTGGTTTTGCCCCCAAGTTTTATTGGATAATTAAGCGGCGGGTGGGAGTTAACTTAACCCCCTCATGCCCGCGTCCCACATGTGGGCGTGTTTGTCTTGTTCTTAAGCATTTTGCGGCTTTGTTTGCCTCGGAATTTTGTGCCCTCTTCTCAGCCAGTGTGTGTGTGCATAAATCTTGGAGGTGGAAACTTTTTGCGGCAAGCGCAGCATAAATATTTGAAAATTAAAAGCCATCCTCGGAGCTCAGAGTTATGAGCTCCGAGTCCTGAGTTCCCCTAATAAAAAAAGTTGCAGCGGCAAAAACGACGCCGCAAAAAGAGAATTTATGAAAGTTGAGTGAAGAAGGAAAAGTGGAAGGGAAATCAGCCCCTTATGAAGTCACTCATAATGGAAGACTAAGCAAATGCAGGCTTTGAAAGTAATAGGAAATGCAAGAACAAATTACAAAGAGCGGGGAATGGGTCAAAAGAAGCTTATGTTTACCCTCCAAAGGAAGAGTTGATAGCTCTCGAAATATATTAGTTTTCCTTGAGAATAAAAGAATATGTTAATATAATAGAGGAGGTAATGAGGAAAACCTTTTAAACTGAAAGAATAATTCAAGAAAAATAATCTACAGTTAATTAGAAAGTATAAATTACCAGTAAAATTGCAGTAATTAAATGAGCGAATAAATAAGTGTGTTGCAGTATTTATTCAAATAAAAAAGATTTATTTCTCAATTCTACTGAATTCTTTATCAAATTTCTAAAGCTTTTTAATAAACAAAATATTTTCTTAGACATATTTTCCAATCCCTAGCTCATCCTATATTTAACTCAAGGTTCCGCCTTGTACAAATTCTATAATTTTTGCTGCTGAACTCAACTCTTTTCCGATTTAATTAGCCACCATCCATCACGCCGTCAACAATCCAATCTGTAGCATATTAAGCTCAAACAAAATGAGTTTCCTCCCGAAAAACCAGACTCAAATGCTTAATTACATTCTCGATTTCAACATGTATTGAAAGCTCGTTATATAACAAAAAGACAGCCAGAACAATGCCGGCGACGGCAACGGCAGCAATAATCATATCATGGAGCATAAATCACCAAACAAATTGAATTATCATTGCGTCATTAAAAAGTCATTTCAGCCGAGAGAGCCCACGGTGGAAAAAGAAGTACCCCGGAAAAAAAGTAAAAATAAAACAACAAAAATTGAAATGAAAATAAAGGTGAAACGATATAATTATGTTGCAATATGGCGCCCTCAAGCATGACCTACGCCCACAACACCAACAATGAGAATAATAAAGGCAACAACGACAATTACCGTCGAGGGTAGGATCATGGGGGAAAGAGTGACGGAGACAGACAGGCTCACGCAGAGGGAGACGGAGACATCAGCTCTTGGAAGCACGTTCGCTTTCAAAAACACCAAAACCTAAACACAATGAATGCGCTCACGTCAGAATGAAAATTGCTTTTTATTTGCTATCGTTGTTTTTCTTGTTCTGCTGCGCTGCACCCAGGCGCAACATTTGAATGAAAGCCATTTTCCGTGGGGGGCAAATGGCGTGGCCAAACCCCAGGAGTTAATAGAAAATTAATCTAATCTAAGTGGCTCACATGGGAAAGTTGTTAACCTAGAACCTAGTTAAGTTTGAAAGCACTAAACTTGAATACTAAAATAGAATATAAATAAATGATAATTCATTAACTTAATAATGTAAAAAGCGTCTAGCATTCTCTAAGAGTAAAAACAATATTTATCTCAAAATCTATTAATAATATTAATACTAAAATTCTGCAACTAAATCGCTTGTCAATTTCTCATTATTCTTTTACTAGTAATTTCATTAAAAAAATATATTGGAAAGCTGTCTTCCATTACTAATATTATATTTTTCTATCAACCTTTAGATTTGATAATTAATTAAAAAGTAAAAAAAAAATGTATTTATGGACAACACCCTGAATAAATATTTAGCCGTGAAAGATCTCTAAAAAATTTACTAATTAAACTTTTTTGGAAGTTTTATTTATTATTAAACAGTGCATCAACGGTTCTTTTTAATTATTAATTTAATTGGTAACTTTCCTTGTTAATTTAAGTGCATTTTTCTAATCCCATTAATATATAAAAAATAATACTCACAAAGAAATGCAGCTCAACGTTGTGGGTGCTCTTGGCGGCGCATATTTGGGTTCTGCTGGGACAACAGCCGCTGTCCTCGCTGCAGCGGTGCAGGATGGTGCAGTGGGGCGTGTAAATCTTCGAAGGATCCTGCTGGACCAGCTGGCAACGCTTTTGGGGCACTCGACAGGTGGCCTCCTTCAGCACCTGGTTCATGTGGGCATGGGCAAGGGCTGAACGACAGAGGGAAAGTCCCCGGGTTAGCTCTTCAACTCTCTCTTCCATTGGAACCCCTAGGGCCGACTTACCTCTCTCTCTCTTCTGCTTCTGGGCCTGCAGTCGTCTCGCTTTAAGTGCCGCCTCGGGGGTTCCCAGCTGCTCCTCCTTCTTCTGGGTTAGCTTTCCGGTTATATAGTTGCGTGAGTAAATGCTCTCAACATCCTGCAAATGAAAACAAGGTTTGCCAAAACTTTAGTTATGCTAATTGATGGCTTCGTATTATGTTCGTTTTGTTTAGGTGAAGAGACGTTCATGTTCATGTTTCTCTCAGCTATAACAGCTATACCCCGCCTTCTGCTCATATCATCACTCACATTACGCATACGCCACCGGGGCCGCAGCCATTAAAGTCGCTCGCATTAATAAAGCCTCCATTTGGGCCGTGCGATGACAATTTGTCACCATTTTTATTGTCCAAAGACTGGGCTGGGAATTGGGGAAAGGGAAGCGAGCACAGATTGAGGTAACATGCCAGCGGAACATTAACGGGAAGTTGGTACCGCACAGAAATGTGGGGCCCCAAACTGAAGTTCATAAACTAAGAATTCATGTGCTCGCAGACGGCACCAAGCGCAACAAAAGCAACAGAAACATTAACAGCAGCAACAGGAATATATTACAACGGAATGGTTTTTGGGACAGGAAAATACCCTAACTTTAAACAAAATTAAAAGTATACTACTTTAAAATATTACTATTAATTTTATACTTATTGTACGATTTTTAAAGTTTAATTTGAGGGCCTTTTAAGTGAACAACTTTTATTAAATGTTATTGTATATATTTTTTTTTATTTAACTTACTATATAGCCTTTGCTCTCTGCCCTGTCAAACTTAATTTAGTTGTCTCCTAGTTCCAACTATTAATCTCTTAGCTTAGTCCAACTCCATATCTTTCATCTCCACTCGAAACTCGAAACAAACTCTGTAGCCGAATCGTGGTACTCTTGACCCATAAGTGCAGAACAATGGCCACATGAAACAAATTGGCATTCAAGGCAATAAATACGACAGCGAGAACAATAGAGAAGAAATTGTCCGACACGGACATGGACATGGAGCTATATAGCAATGCTCTGGGAAAAAGGAAATCAACCTGGTCTGGTCAGGTCTCGTCTGGTCTGGTCCAGAACCAGAACCGAAAAACCAGGCCCAGTCAATCACGAATTGGAAGCGAGACGGAATGAAGTAAAAATGTTGACCAATGCGCACAATTGGCAATTTGTGAAGTTAAGCGAAATTAATGAGCTGCTGCGTCCATAGCTTTTGCACATACAACAAAAAAATATATATAAATATACAGAGATATATGTGTACGTGTGCAGTGTTGGTAAGAGCGAAAAAATCGTAAATTGTGCAAATGTGGGTGGGCCAAATGGCTAAATAAAAGGCCAGCGGACAGAGCCAACGGCACGGAGCTGGAGGCCTGTTCATTAGTCACACATTGAGGATATATATACATATATATATGTGCTGCATGTTTGGTGTGCTATAAGGTGCTCAAGAGCAATTGGCATAAATCTTCGTCTTCGGCATTGTGTCCATTCGGAGTCTCATTCCCATTCCCACTTCGATTCCAATTCCCATTCCGATTCCCATTTTCATTTGGGGGCTTAGCATTTCTGGTCCATTTGCTTTTGGCCGAAAACAATGGCTCTTTGATGTTGGTCAATGATTTTTAGCGGTTTAACCTTGAGGCTTATGAATGGGGCACCCATTGTTGTTGCTGTGTTGCGATGGCCAGGCTTAAGCTTGACGAGGCGGGGGTTGTGGCAAAGCCTGACAAGAATGTGGCGTTAATGCCTAGTCTATGGCTTTACGGCCAGGTAGATTCTCATCTGCCCATTGGCCAGCATTAAAAGTTAATGCAATTTGATTGAAATGCTCTGGGTGATTTTCTGCGAAGAGAAAATCACTCGAAGATAATGGTCAGGCACTTGGGGGAATTGGTGATAAGCTCAAGGTTTGCGTGAAGATGGAGAGAATGCAAAGATTTGTTTAATAAATTTCCTAAAAGCCAACAACTGCTTAACAAAGATAATTCTCTAATAACTTAAGGGTAATTATAAATCTTTTCAGGAAATAAGGCAAGGTTAAAAGTTTTTGTTTAATTTATAATCTTGGACAGAGTTTTTAATCGGAAAAATCTCCGAGCTTTCCACCGGAATCTGGTTGCACCAGATACCGTCCAGCTACTGGGTCTTTATCTCATTTGGCAAATTGCATTTGCAAAAATAATTTCGCCCGACCCGTTTTTCGCCTCCTTCAAAGCCCTGGCGCCTTGCAATTAAATTTGTGTTTTTTTCCGGGCTCCCTTTTGACTCGATTTCCCCGCGTTTCCGTCCAACTGTTGGCGACACTTCAGTCTGTGACGTTCGCTGAGAATTTATCACCTTCCAGATATTTCCCGCCTCTCCTTCTCTGTCGACGGGGGGCTGTCTGCATCGCTCGTTTGTCAAGTTTATTCAATTTTGAAAACTGCAATGCCAGAGAAGCGGAGAAAAGCGGAGAAAGGGGATTCCCTCGCCAAGCTGCCTTCACTTTCATCAAACTTCTGGCATTTGACGCCGCGCTGGCTGCTTATTAAAAACTCAAACGCCCCTCGAGGAGAGCTTCTACGCTTTCCTCGCCCCGTTATTCCCTTCTCTGCCATCAGACACTTGGCTGTCGAGTTGAGTGCTGAAATATTGCAGCCTCTTCGGGGGATTCCCCCCTACTTGCCCGGGCTATTCCCGTCTGGTTAGCTCTGCTCCGTCTGCTGCTGTTTGTCATATTCCATTTCCCAGTCGAGTGGCGTTTCGATGGGATGGAAGGGTGCACAGCGAGAAGCCAAGGACCAAGGCTATTAAGGATTTTAGCCATTAAATTGTACAATTGAATTAAAAGCGCAGGTAACCGCAAATGGTTTGGTTGGTAGGGAAATCTACAAGCTTATACTTATAGTATAGAGATTGATTAGAAAATTGATCTTTAATTAAATCAGAAAAATCTTGTGGCTAGTGAGAAGTTGTGATTTCCTTTTATTTCTCCCAGTGCAGTAAGAGAAATTGGAGTAGAAGGAGTTCGCTTGATATCATATCAAAGTCGAATGCTTTTATTTATTAGCTGCATGAGAAATGGACTCGGGAAATAGGTGGAAAAGTGTGCTGTGCTGGCAAAATGAAAACTCGCGTTTGACTTGATTTTGAAAAAATGTTTGGAATGCATTTTCTCCCCCATTTCGTGCTGCATACTTTCGGGGTGTTCATGTCAAATTGCGCATACGCCGCATGTGACGCGGGGAATTATTTTCGAAAATTTATTTGCATAGAATGCCCGAACAAAAGTTGGCCAGATAAAAAACGCTTTGAACTGAAATGCGGAAAGAAAAGTTTTGCATTGAAAAGTTTTTTGTGGCCGCGAGGAGAAAAGTGAAAAATATTCACACAAAAAATAACACACACAGACAGTGCACCCACAACAATGCAGAGAAAAATATTTTGGTTCGGTTGGGGTAATTGTTGTTTACTCATCATGTGCAGCAGCTAGCTCTGTCTCTCTCTATGGCTCTATCTCTGTCTCTTTGAGCTGTTACCTGCCTTGCCTCGATGCGTTTTGTTGCATATAAATTGTGTTTGTTGAACTTTATAATGGCAATGAAGTTGATGTTTTTACGAAGCAATTTGCTACAACTTCTGTCTGTCTGTCTGTCTCTGTCTTGCTCTTTCTCTCTCTCTGGATTTGACTCTGTTTCTTTCTATTTCCTATTCCCTCTCTCTTTCTAGTTATTCTTCTTCGCACAAAACTTTTGCCAACTTTTCTTTTAAGGCTGGTCTCATAAATTTTTATTATGAATGCACATATTTTTCCCCGGCTTCAGTTGCAATCTCTCTCTCTCTCTTGCCCTGTTCTTGTCTCTCTCTCTAACGGCCTATGGCCGTCTCCTTCTCGGTGTGGCGTCTGCGGTGCAAATGTGTGGCTCAGTTGGTGGCCGGTTGGTGCGGTTAATGTGCATTTGGCAGCTGTTCGGAAGCATGCTTTGTGGCTTTCCACCATAAATATTGTGCCCCGAAAATGGAAACTTGTGTGGCGCACACAAATTTAAACAACTAAATTATAATAATATCCATCAAAATTGGGCATAATTCAATCGAATATAACGGATACCGGGCCTCCACTCTTTAATTATTATTTGCGGCCCTGGCTGGCATTTATAATTTAATTAAAACACTTCCCCCGCTTTCGTTAACACACGTGTAATTTGCTTTTTGAATGAATTTAACGTTATTTATGTTCTGCCTGCCTCAGCATTTACGCAAATTTCCCAGGTGCCTTATTTTTCATTCACCAGCAACAGCAGCAGCGGCAGTCCTCGTAAAATCCAACAAAAAGGCAGCTTAAAGTCCTTTAAGGCCAACAGCGAATGAATTATAAATGTTAAGCCGACTGAACGATGGCAACCTTTAGCAGTCCCGCCTCTCGGATCTTTCGGGGCCCTTGAATCGCTGGTCGGGCATATGACCCGTAAGGGAGATATATATTTTTCACATATGTATATTCCGTTTCGCATGCGTTTATTCCTTTGGTCATTTTGGCTGGGCTTTTATGCTCTACCAGGGAGTCTTTAAATTTAAAGAGAATGTTTGCTCGCTTAATTATGTCCCTGAAGTTTAAGTTTGCAGATTAAATATTCCGTGACTCTTACAAATTTTCAACTGATTTTCCATATAAATTCAAGTTTATTTGGATAAATGAAGGCTTAATTTCTTATATTTAAATTAAATGCTGAGTCTCGCTTGCGTAATGGTTCAAGGTTTTTTTTATTTTGTTGCCTCGCCATCATTAACCCTATTATTGCTGACCACGCCCAAACACACATGCGGCTGGGTTAAAGGTCGGAGAGTAGGAGTGTGCCTGGGGTTTGTCCGACACAGCTCCTTCCATCAGTTTTCCGGCTTGTCAGCTGCAGTAACGGAAAGCAACAACAAGGTGGCTCTTTGCTGGACGGGAACCTGCATCACAATGCAGCTGGTGGGCATCCTGGCTGACACCGCTTCCTCGAGAAATTTTGAAAGTCCTCGATGAATACTGAAAGTCATCGAGGGAAAGAACTTGGATTTTTTTTGATAATTTTCGGCATTTTTTTTATCGAGGATTTTCACTTGTGATTCATCAATGATTTATTTTCATTCATGAATTATAATTTAATATAAAGTAAATTATAAAGTACATTTATATTATTATTATTATATTATTATATTATTATATTATTATATATTATATATTATATATTATATATTATATATTATATATTATTATATTATTATATTATTTACTAAAAATGACTAGTACGAGAATGTAAAGACATTTTAAATATATTGACATATCAAATCAAGGGATTTAAAGAAAATCCTTTTACAAAATATAAATTAACAAAAATTAATTTTAATTAACACCTTGAGTCAGTTGGAACTTAATTTAAATTAAATTAATTTATTTATATTTATGGAAACTGAAATATATATAAATTTTCCACAGTGCATTGTTACCGTGCTCGAATTAAGTTTGGCGCACCTCGCTGCCATTGGTTTCTGAGTGACCCTTTGACGGGGGATCCGCATGCTGACCTCACCTCATTCAACAATGGACAGCCACGCCCCCAATTTAATGCCCCCCCCCCCCCCCCCTCTTTTTGGGGGCTGCAGGGTCTGTCCATTTGCGGACTTTCACTTGCTACGAATGTCTATCTGTCGGTTTGCATGTCCTTCTGTCGAGAATGTTTGTTTTGGGTTGGGCAGAGGGGGCCGGATTCAAAGAGAAAGCTCATATGACAGAGAGAATTCAAAAGAAACAGAGACAGAGTTAACAAGAGAGTAGACAGAGAGCGGGACAGACGATTCTGACAGCTGTCGGTCGATGGATCTGTTTGAAATGAGATAAAGATGTGTCAGAAGTGCCCAACATATCACTTCATTACCATTGATGAGGATATGCAAGAAGGGCGGCTTTGTTAAAATTAAATTTTTACAAGCTTAAAAAAAAATTTACAAAGGTAAAAAAATATTTACCAAGAGCAGAAATGACTCAACTTTTGAGTTCTTCGAAATTACCAAAGTTTTGCAGTAAACCCCTCAAAAACTGCAGCCTACTTGAAACTCCCATTAATTAGCCAGCATTCTTGTTGGCAAAGAAAACCGCAACAATCCAGGACAACATTAATGCCAGAGCCACCGCTCTCTTAGCCCCCTCAGTGCCCAATCCCCACCAACTATTTTGCAATTCAAAGCGCTGCAGACAAGCCACAGCGAGCGCCAAAAGTTTACTTTGCATGGAGATAAAACCACAGAAATACTTGCCAACTGGCCTGCAATCTGCCTGCCTGCTCCTCCTGTTCGACCTGGACATGCCCGAGGGTCCTGGGGCTTTTCCAGGACACTCACATGCCAGCCGCAGAGCGGCAGCCAAAAAGTGTCAAATTTATGAACGGCTTGCAAAACAAATTTAAAACTGCAACGCCAAGGCTGCTGGCAAGAGTTAGAAGGCGGACCGAGATCGGGGGCAAAGTTTAAAGCCTGCTTTTAGGCGAACAACAGCGACCGCAAAAAGTTTCGGCCTGGTCAGCAGAGCACCCCAAAAAAGGAGCCACAAACGGCGAGGAAAACGAGTGCAGCCAGAAACCGAAAATGAATTTTCAGTGTTGCCAACTTTCTGCGGTCTTGTTGTTGTTGCCAAAAGGAGGAGGAAAAGCGGGAAAATGGGGAGAAGGACGCTGCGCTACGCATATTATTTGTGCAGCGCAACTGGAGCTCGTAAACCGAAACGCTAGCGCTAAACGCTCGCCATAAATTCATTTAGTAAGACAACATTGGCCATAAATTTTGCAGCTATCGATTGCAGCGGAAATCCAAGCATCGAAGGGGCTGTAAGGAGTGGGTGTAGGGTTGCCAGCTACAATAAAAAAACAAACACTAGCTGCAAAGGCAACCAAAGCCGAATGCCAAAGGCGATAAAATAGTTTATGCCCGCTGCTTATATTTTACGTAGGGGATTTCGTGGGGAACATTGGTTGAAAGAGCGAAAAGCTGCCAAGGATGCTGGGATAATAAATCATTTTAAAACTCAGTTAAAACTAAACCTTGAAATAAAAATACAAACCAAAAATAGGCAAGGCTCTAATAATACAATAAAGCTTATTTTGATGTCCTAAGGCCTGGAAAAGAGTTGATAATAATTAAAACTAATAAAAACCTTTTATATAATTAATTAATAAACATTTTGTGTAACCTTTTGAAGCACGAGCTAGTTTTGTCCTTGTATAAGTTATTTTCATTATTTTTGTAGAGTATATACAATTCCATAAGGATTATCACCTAACTCCAGCACTCTTTCCACCCTTTAGTTTCTGTAATTTGGTACGATAAATCAGATTTATGTTTTGGCTGCCAATTGAGCATGGTCAAAATGGGTATTTTTTGCACGTTTGGTCCCAAAAGAACACGGCAACAAAAAACCCACATAAGCACAACAAGCTGGACAAAAAACATAAATTTTAAGCGGATCCGGAAGTCAGAGTGCCATTTGATAAGGATAAAGAGATAGATGGTGAAAGGGAGGAGAGCTCGTTTATAATGAATGTGCCGCCAGCAGCAATTAAAGGCGAGTGGAAACAACAAAAATCCATTGAAGGTGCGACAGTTGTGTCCAATTTAAATTGCGAGACCCAGTCTCATTATGACCTTTTTTGGGTTGCCGGCAAAAACTTAATATTAATGACTGGCTGGGAAATTAATTTCTTCACTTGACTTTCGCTGGGAGGCGAAGCGCCGCCTTCAGTTTCCCGATCCCATTTCCAAGTCCGTCTTTCTTTTTTGCACTGCTTCTTTCCTGAACCCCAAGTGGGTCAACATTGATTTCCGTCAGTTGATGGCCAAAGACGCCTGTCCCGCCGATGGACGCAGCTCATAAATATTCCAAGCGGCACGCGCTCCTCGCCAAGCAACCTACCCCCCGGGACATGCCCCTCGCAATCGCACCCCCTTTGAAAAGTGGCCAAGCGAGGCGACAAAACTTGCTCCACATTGATGTGTTGGTCTGGAGGGGGGTTCCCCCGCGCAATGTAAGGAGATGCCTGCACAACTGCAGAAGCTGGAGCATTGATTGAAAATAAATAAATTCGTTGAGGGAAAAAAATTATAAATAAAATCTTGAGAGAAAAGTTCCAAAGGGCCAGAGAAACGGAGAATTCCAAGCAGTCGTTCTCAATGGCTTGTTTGTGTTTACAATTGAGGAATCAAAATGAATGGAATACTGTGAATGAAATTAAGTAGAAGTTCTTTGTGTACTTAAAAAAGTTGCTTCATAAAATTAAACAGAAGAAATGAAATAAATTCCTTGCCTTAAAATAGGGGATAATCAATTATGGCCCCTGGCTTAAATTTCTTAAGTGGCTTATAATTTGAAATTAAATTCCTTAACTTACAATTCACCTTAAGCTGTTGCGCTGAAATATTTCCCAGAATTTCAACAATCCATTTAACATCCTCTTGTTATTAATTACTTCTCTCATTTTGATACGCGACGACTGAAAGTTCATGCGAATTGCTTGTTCTGCGTTTGTTCATATCAAAGATTCCCCCACGCACACTTAATATCATATTTCATTTTGTGTAATTCCTGGAAAATGATGTCCTCACATGCGAGAATTTCTCCCGCTCGCCACCTTTCGCCCTGCACATTGCTCAGAGCCTTTGCGAAAGGGAATTTTTGTGTCGTTTTTCATTTTATATTTTCGCTTTTTGAACTTCTCCCCCCGCTTAAATGATGTAAATATCACTCTCGCATCGAAGTTATATATACCCGTAAGTGTTTGGCATGTATATTTAATGCCAGTTTATGGCAGTTTTCTGTGGCTTTTGCGCCTTTGAGACGTTGCAATTTATTGATTTCGTTCGTGCTTTATTTAATTTCTTACTTTCTCATAATTTTATCGGGCCCTGACAGGCTTTCGGCCAGGACAGAGGCCTGAATAAATGATGATGATGCTGCTGCCGATGTTGAAGGGCTTAAAATTCACGATTGAGGGAGCAGCATTAAAATTTTGAAAGCGGTTTGCTGTAAAAGTTTGCCAAGAATTTCGTGGGCACTTTACCAAGCTTAAGTCAAAATCGATTGACTTTGATTTTGTATTTAGGGTTCATTGGCTTGGCTTTATGCCCCTCCGTCCTGGGAACTTTAATATTTTTGGAGTTCTCCTCACTTTATGTTATCTCTTTGGGTTTTGGGATTTTACTCGCATAAGTAATTTCATTAACAACGAAAAACTTTCAATTGATGCCTGATAAACGGATGCATATTGACAGCTTGAAACCCTCTTTTATAATATTTCCCCTAATGATTGTCAACATTTTCCGGGCTTCAAGCTTCCTCAGCAGCTCTTTATCAGTTTGTGGGATATATTTTCTCTAGGGGTTATGTATGTAAATATGTTTTAGGGGGAGATGGATCCCCTGTTTATCGGGCATTAAACCCCGTGGAACAAGTGCAATGTCTGTTAATGTAGCCACACTTTTGCCGTATCTCTTATCTTTCCCAGCGCCAGCACTTTGAACTCCGGCTGAGGTTTGCTCTGGGAAATCTTCTTTGAGTCGGGGACGATGCTGTTACCCTTTTTTTTTCCTTCTATTCAGAGATGTTTGGTGCTCGTAATTGAATGGTGCCGCAGTCTTACAATTATCTGCTCCTCGGTGAATGCAATTTCCATTCCCCCTCTTCGCACCTCCCCCGATGCGGTGTCCCCCACACTCACTTTTTCCCATTTTCCTCATTGTAGTTGCCGCTTTTCCTGCTCTAATGGAGGCTAATGAACTGCGGTCGTGTTTGTACAGGGCGTGTGGATTTCTCCGGAGATGGGGGAAAATCCCGAGCAGGTAGAATTGTGGAAACACAAATCTAATTAGTAAAGTGATGATGATACATCCTATCAGATTCTGGCTGTGTTCTAAGATGATCCTTAGTGAAATGAAGCGGGTTTCTGTGTATATATACTGAATTTAATACACAAAGAGGGGTTTAAAATTTAATTAGAATTTTTAAGGAGTGGTTATAGATTAGAAAATGTATAGAAATATGTGTGTATGCATTTTAAATCACTACTATTATTTTTAATTACTTAAAATAACCCCTATAATCGCCAATCAATTAGAGTAGCCACTAAAATAATATTTCCTGTATAAACAACATTAATAGAGGCTAAGAGCACTCCGAAAATGAGCAAACACAGCCATTTAAAGCTTTTCGTATTTATAAACAGAACGCACAATTTCGGTCTTTAGCAGCTGCTCTCACCTCGGCTGAGAACAATAACAAATATGCACGAAAATAAAGCAAAGCAATTAAAATTCAATGCTGGCAGCAATAAAATCTGCCATACATCCACTTAATAATTAATCTTTGTTGCACAAATGTTTGCATTAAATTAAAATGGCAAACGACAGCACAAAATTTATATAGAATCCAAATCGCTAGCTCTGACAAAATACGAACAATTGGAAGCCATTCTGGAAGGGAAATTGAATTTGGCAATTGTCCATTTGATGTTTGGATATTTGGAACACAGTTAAATATTGGTTTTAAATATATTTCGCTGATATTTACATATTTTTCTTCTTTTTTAGGGGAACATTTATTGTCGCGCACATTTGCATATACATATAAGCAATAAAATCCGATTGTTTTCGAGGACTTTGGTTTTTTCCGTGCAAAATAAATGGCATTTACGGCCATCTATGCTTATTTAGGTTTCGGTGTGGTTTGTTGACGGGTCATTTGGGTCACACCCTTCTGGGAGCCACAACAACGCAAACATTGACCCACATTTCAATTTATTTTATTTGCTGCGGGTGTCGTTGTGGCGCATTCGTGATTTGTGCGAGAAAAACACAAATGAAAGTCATAAATTTCAGCGAAACATGGCCGGGGCTTGTCTTTCGCCGGACCCTTTTTTCGCTTCTCCTATGTTTTCCCCCAGTCCCTCCAGCCATTATCCCAGTCCAAAATAGATGTAGGTCACAGGGTAAGTAATGTTAGTAATCGTAGGATACGGATATGGTTATGGGCCACAGAGGCCCAACGACATTCGCCAGTCAAATCAGCGTCAAGTTCGCGAGCCAACGTTTCAATTAAACCGAGTTCGCAACGAATCTCGGGCCACTAGACTGCCGGCAGACGGGAGCCAGACAAGTCACGTTTTCTTTTCCACTTTTCCAGCGCCAAGAGCTATATATGGTAATGAATCGGCTGGGGATCTATATATACCCTACACGGAGGTGCTGGCACGTGGGTTATTCACTGATTTCGATCGGAACATCAAGTAAGGGAAATGGTGTAGGTAATTAGGTAATTACTTTATCGACGCTTTTGGGAAAGAGCTATTGAGACTAAATGGTGCCTAAATATTTATGGCATCCTGGTGAATATTTTCTTCAATATTTATTTTTATTTATGTAACTATAATGGAGTGGGTTCTAGTTAAGAAGAAATCAGGTTTTATTATTTATGATTTAAGTCAACCTAAAATACTCTATAAAATATTATTTATCTAAGCATCATAAAAATATTTAAAATAAAAAGAAATTTTGAAAAAAAAAGCTTTTGAAAAAACATTTTGACAATTAATAATTCTAAATAATCTTAGAATTGTAGATTCTCGAAAAGGTAAAGAATTATTTATGAGTTCTTAGAAAATATAAATATTTTATCTTGTGAATGTAATAAGTTTGGCCATTCCTAGACCTAGAGCATTCAAATCTTCTCCATAGTTTCCCCCAAACCATTTTCTGATGATTTTGCATGGCAGTCGGCGGCAGTCGACGGCGCTTTTTAATTGAATATTCAATGCACAGCCGCAGACTTTGCATCGGCCTGGCGCATATAGTGCTTATAGCAAATCGCATATCGAATTGATGGACAGGCCTCTGTGGGTGCGACACTCGCGATGACAGCCGGGGGTTAAGGGGCTCCACACACAGCAAATAGAATGGGGCAGAAGGGGATCCGTTCTCTCTTGCCAGTGTGTAAATATTTGCGATACGATTGCAGATGCAGGCGGAGATCTCGTTGCTCGCCGATCGCTGTTGTTGTCGATGGTTGACCAACAAATTGGTCACGATCGTTAAGCAAGACGCCTATTGTAATTGTTCGAGTTGGGTTTGGAATCGGAATCGCAGTCGTTTGCAGGTCATCCACCCGGGGCACAACAGATGCACTCACTACTCGTTTATATACACGACAATGTGCATTTATGATCACAGCGATGATGGGGGCGTATATGGCAAGTTCAATGCAACGGAAGTGCCGGCAATTGTCAGGAGTGGTTTCTCTATAGTGTGTGTGGTTTCGTTGTAGTTTCAAGTTAACTTTAGCTGTCTTTATTTTAAATGACACATATAGACATTTTGCGAGTTACACGGCAACTAAGCGGTTATACGAAATTGTATATAATAGTTGTAGTAATAATAGCAGCGTCAAGGGAGTTAAAGGTGGTGAAGCTATACTTAACTAAACTTTTATGTATTGATTAATTGTTATACAATTTTGAGACAATGAGACAATCTTCATTAAGCTGCGCTTAAGTTTTCCAGTTTTATGATAGAATGAACATCTTTTCCAGCTTGCTCTATATGTATTCTTTGATTTATGACTGTTTGCTTTGATTTTAATCAAAATTAAGATTTTCTTTTCATAAAAGCTTTGATATAATTAGAGTTAGTTTAACTTTTAACCTTTAACTTTTAAGATATTCATTGAGCACCCTTGGTGAATCCCCTACTATTATACCCACAACTGTTCTTCCCAGCATAGCCGCCATGTGGGTGGGTTTTCATGTTGGCGGCGGCGGTACTTACATGGCCATCGCTGTCTTCTAATGTCTTTGCAGCACTTACCTGCAACGAGAAAGAGAGGAGGGAGAATTATTGCAGTTGAAGTCTAGTTTCGTACTCAGGAGTTTCGCCCGTGGGCGGATCGAAACAAAGTTGCAATTGTCTAAGTCGGAGTTCTGTAACATTTCTGCCACTTGCTAATGTGAGGCAACCATTCAGGCGTTCAGGCTGGGCAAAGTTTCCGCTCTTTTATAGGAGGGTATAAAAATAGTTACTGCCAGTAGTTAAAACCCGCAAACAAAACACTGTTGCTCAACTAGTAGCGGGTAGATGAGAGTTCGAGTATGGCAGATGCCTTTGAAGCGGAAGCGGAAAATACTTGGAAAACTCTACTCGAGCTAAGGGATATTTTAGTGATCATTAAAGGGGATTTCAGTGTAATGAAAATTCGGATGGGGGCTGCATAAATGATAAGGAAAGTCAGAAGGGCAAAACTACTGTCTAATTAAAGAGTTTCAAGTATTAATTAATTGGAAAGAGTCTCCTAAAAGTCACATAAAATGTTATTTTACTTTAACAAACTTTACGAAAGTTCTAAGAAGAGTTTTCCATATAATATTATGAAATGTTTGCTTTAAAAAATTCAGTTTTTAGGAAAACAAATAAACGTTCCAGTAGAGTTGGCAAGAGAAACCAATTTAGCAAGACTACAAAAATACATCAGGCATATATTGACTTTTTCCCTCTCGAATACTAAACATTTATTTTGTATTTTCCAACCTTCTGAATAACAATCCCATAAGCCGATCCCTCCATTTAGTTGCTGAATTCTTTGGCATTTGCAATCAAAATTCATTGCAAAATGCATTCACATATCATTTATTTGCATTACAGCTCAAAATCTTGCTCAATTTGTTCGGATAATCTTTTGTACCACGAAACTTTGGAGCAAAGTTCTCGCTGGCACCAAAAGTTTTCTCTTTTCATCTCGTGTATTTTTTATTCTTTGCCCATTTGGTCATAATCATAATCAGCTCATATGCAAACATTGCAGAAACCGAACCACAAATCCCGTGTGGGTGTGGTGTCTCGTCCCGTCTCTTTTCCAGCCGTCAAAGCCATCTCTTGCTTCGTCTAGAGGTGCGTGTGCAGCAACCTGCAACTTGTTGAGTCACTCGGGCGTTTAGTATTCAAGTGTCGGCCTCCAATGGATAACGAGCCATCAATCATTGAACTACCAACTGGAGGTAAGAAAACCCAACTAACAAAATCCAGTCCCGGCAGCAACATGTTTGCGCTGGGCAGCAACAATGTAGCCGGGATGATCATGATGATGATGCATGGATTTCGGTATTATGACAAGTGAAATGGCATTCCCGCAGGCCCGTTAAAGTTAATGTAATGTATAATATTAAATCGGCAAAAAGTCTTCGCAGGCCGTTCCTTAAGCGACGTACAGGAGGAGTCGAAATTATAGGACTTACTTATTTTAAATTAGGTTTCTTTTCAATAAGCGTTACGGACTTTAATGTCTATTACTAAGAGACCTTAAATGCTTTCATAAATGTTCAAAAAATATTATACAAATTTAATTGTCTAATAAAAATATAATTTATTGTTATGAAAATAAAAAATAACTTACAATAAATGGAAAACAATTATTGAAATGTAATGTAGCTATGATTCTAAATAAATAATTGATTAAAGTAAACTCTAAAATGTTTAAACAAAATATAAAAATAAATATTTTCTTGATCTTAACTGTGGCATTTTTTTCCATTTTAACTTTCCCGCAAACAATTTCACCGACAAGACAACAAATTGTTGCATTTAATCTGCTGTCTTCCCGCGAAAATTGCCGCGGCGCCAAGCACAGCAAAAAAGCATCCATATTGCCGTGGGTGGTCGTCTGCCTTAATTAAATTAGTGGAGAGAAAAGATTGCCACAGTGCACAATCATGAAATAGTTTTCAATCAACAAAAAGTCAATTAATACGCTATAAACGCCACCAACATGTCTCTCCAATTTTACCCCCGTTTTTCCTTTGCCTTTCTGGCCGGCTAAATGCTTTTTAATTGCTCAGACAATCGCGAAGCAGCTGGCTAAAAAAATCCTAGACAATTGGCCAACAACCGAATGTAGAGAAATAGTTGGAATTGGCTAATTGCACTGCAGATTTTAGCTAACTTGATTTATTTGAGTTTTTTATACGTTTCTTTTCGAGCGGAGTGATTCATTGGCAAGTAACAGCTTTTACAACTCTTATTATTTAATTATTATATTCCCGAGCTTGAACATTCTTAAATGTGTAAGCTGTAACCAAGACTTTTAAAACAATTTAGTGGCAATTTACTTAGCTTTTAATCGTTTTTAAAGTCTATACTTGTAGGCAATAAATATGTTTACATTTTCTGTGAGCCATAAACACAATTATGAGTCAACTGCATACATTTTAAATATATGCTTAGACAATTTGTGTCAATTGCTTATTTAATTTTATTGTTGTTTGGCCGGCGTTTTTTTGTTAGCATTTTTAAAAGCGTCGTCTTAATCGCTTTGAATTGAGCGACTCCAACGCGGTTTCCTAGTGGTTGCCGTTGAGCAAATTATTCCTTCAATTTAGGAGTCATTGGTGTCAACTGCTGTTGAATAATGCTTTTATAAAATATTCAAAATTCGGTTAGAAAGTGCGTGCAGAGGGGAACGCCTCCAATTTTTTTTGTTAAACTGGGTGCCAAGCCCCAAACAAGAAATATTACATTCAATTATTCCCTTCACACCAAGCGATTTATGCAAAAGTGGCACAGCGATTAGAGGCAGTCAAGTGAGCAACCAACCTCTCCCTCTCTCTACTTTTTTTTCTCCCTTTTCTCTGGAGAAACCAGAACAGGATTCAAATCCCGGACAGAGAAATGCCCCCGTCTGGGTCTCCCTTTCTCCGTGTGAGAAGTGGGCACGCGACAATTAGCACTCCATTGACACATGTGCGACAAACGCAGAGAAATGGAGAAAGGGGCGAGAGAATGAGAAAGAAGTGGGAGAACCCGAAAGAGAGGGACAGCGAGAAAAGCCCACTGAGTGTGTGCGTGTCGCATTACCGAGAAATGGAGCATTTTATGCTCCAATAAAAATAATTAAGTGGCGTAATTGATAATGACTTTTTTCCTTCGCTCTTTTTTGTGTTTGGTGTGTTTTTTATTTTTTCATGTCATAATTTTGTGAATTTATGGCATCATTTTTGAAGGCGTCGTCAATGGGTGAGCGACTTCCCTTCCTGTGTTTTTTTTTTCTTTCTGTCATTATTATTTTTGTGCGGCGTCAGAAGCGTGACAATTTTATAATCGATGTTGATAAGCGCGGGGGAAATGCTTTTCAGGGGGAGTTGATGCAAATGAGCTCTCAGCTAATTACAAACGTTTGCCGGATGAAAGTGGAAGTGATAGCAGTAAATTTTTAAAATGTCATCGAATATCAGTTTGGTGTAAATTAAATTTTGTGCAATGCCAACAAATTATTGAGCCATTTCAAGGCATGTACAATAAAGTAGAAATGCTTGCATAAAAGATGATATAAAACATTGAGATGAAAAAAAATATATTTATTAATATTTTTTAATTATTAAATACAATTCTAAAATGTCTCGAAATTGTTTACAGTCCCTGAAATATATTTTCTTTCTCTTAAATACTTGTCTTAAACTTTCCGGACCCTCGGTAACTTCAAATAAATATTAAATATATTTATTGCTGCAACTTGATACCTTCAACTGTTGAATTCCTTTGTCACGCACTTGTATTTACTATTATGCATGAGCACATAATTTATTTTCTGTTAGCCTGCCGGCCAGCAGTCTTTATTTACGCTCTCAATATTGGCAACTTCAGCAAGCTCATAGATCACTTTAATGGCATTCGGTCTGTCGCTGCTGTCTCTTTCTGTGCTGTGCGCTCTGTCTCTCTCTCTGGTTCTGGCCAAAAGCCATCTGTCCCTCTCTGCTCCACTGTTTTGTAGGCGTTCGAGTGCACTCGAGTGGGGGCGTGGCACAAGTTCAACGTTTGGACAGAGCACTTGATACTTTTTATGTTCTCGTTGTCATTGCATTTCGCACACTTCTTCTCCGCTTTTCAATGGCGCAGAGCTTGAACAAGTTTTTTCTTTCCTCAATTTTTTCTATCAATTCATTCGATTTGTTCCCTTTTTTTTCCTGAACTTGACTTACTCAATGTGTACACAACTGTACAACAAACAAGCAGCATGCCGGGAATTGTCGATGCACTCGAGAGATACTGGCTCTCGCAGAAAGGGAGAAGTGAATCAGGATGGCAGTTGGGCGGAAATCCAAACTAAATCAATGTTGAAATCTCAATCAATTTGGACAGAAATGAGTTTGAAGTTCTTTATGCAAACTATACCATTTTTTAAATATGTAAGATTTATACTTATTTTAAATATTGTTTACAGTATTTCCCACTGTTGAATAGAATAATTATAGTGGCTTTGGCTTTGCCTTTGAAATGCAAATCATAATAATGCATTTCCCCCTTTCTCTGACTCTAATGGAATCAATTTAAATACCTATTAAAAAACCGTAACGAACTATATTAAAAGGGGGAACCCGTGGCAAAGCCGGTAAAAACCCCAAAGGCAAATCAATTTTTGGCTTTGTTTGCCGCCGCATAATTTATTGAATATTTCCAATGGATGACAATAAATCTCGTTTCGTTTCCCTCCCCAAACGGAAGGTCAAACGGACAAACACAAATTAGCAACGCCCACTTTCGGTTTCGATTGGATAGAAATCGTATTGGATCCGTTTCAAAATGTATCTGACGAGTGCATAACCGTTCCAGTGCCCACTCAATGCTCGATTTCGATTTCGTTTTCACGTTTATTGATTGTAAATACTTGTGCTCAACTTGGGCTTGTGACAAGTGCTGCATGTAGCACTTTTATTTCCACTTTTTGCCTTTGTTTGTGCATTCATCTCTTGGCGACCCTTCGAGAGGAAATCCCCTTCAATGTCGTGAAATCTCCAAGTGTTACCAAAGTAACAATACCAAATCGCAGACAATGGGCCAAGAAATCAGTTAAAGCTGATATGCTCTTTGAGTGAGCTTTATTTTGAATGTGAAGCTAATTTTATTGTATGTTGTGTAATAAAATGTATGAAGAATTAATTCCATTTAAAAGCCACATTTTTCAGGAATTTTAAAAATATTTCCTATACAATTTGTTTTTTTTTTTATTTTAACACAAATATTCACAGTCAAAAATTAACTGATTAATTTTAATAATCAGTCTCTTCCCTAACTCAATCAATTCTCTCAATGACAACGTCACGCAATAGGCCCTGATCTCGTTTTTGGTTCTTTTCCTACCCTATTATTATCTTATCAAAAGTCAATGATTTTCCACTCGAAAGATGTTCGTGTCCCACAGCCACTTAGTCCATGGAATTCATCATGGGAGCCGGAGCTGACCTCCACATATCGACAACACTCATCTCATCACCATAAACCGAAGCACGAACTCTGAACTCACGTTCCCTCTATTTCACTCAATGCGCTCCTTTGATCAATTAGAGGGCTTGAGACCTGCTCTTGGCTCATGTCAAATGCACGTAAACACTGAGAGAAAAGCTTTGATAATTCTACGGAATTGTTAATAATAAAATTGTACAATATTTGAGAAATAATACTTGACTTTAAGGCCTTTATTTAAAAATACAACAGATCCATTACGAAATTACTTTAAGCTTGATTTAATAAAGCATATTCTTAGCATACATTTTCTACGATTTACTTAAAGAAACCGGCTAGAAATTTCCACGGGTTTCTTTTACAATATAAGTAATAATAATATTTATTGTTGTATAATTGTAATTAAACTTTATATATTTTTTCCTAGTGTCCACTAACGTGGCGCCTGTAATAGCAGAGAAGCGATAGTAAGCAGGGGGTCGCAGAGGATTTCCATTAGAGACACGCAACAGGGGAAAAGCGGAAAACTCTTTGCCACTGCTGGCTCTGCGCTCTGAGCCAGAGAAGGGGGAGGGATGGAAGAGTTACGGGCGCCGTCTATAATTTGTTTGAAGACACTGTGTGTGACACACTTCAAGCTGTCAGCATTTGATGGCTCACGGTGGCCACTCCGAGCCACTCCCAGTCCCCTTTCCCCTATGAATTTCCCCCTTTCGAACCCAATTAAGCAATTTGTGGTCGACCATAGCACGAAACACGCACACTGGACATTGGACATTGGCATTCAAGAGACAAAAAACCCACCAATCTTGGCCATGCTTTTTTAATGGCCAAGGAAAAATTATATTCGAATTTTACTAGCGATAATAAAACCAATTTTCACTTTGGGTCACAACACAAGTTGACATTTTCTATAATTTCCGTTTTATGGGATCATTTGACTTCTGTGGCTAAGCATGAAAGTGAAGCTTTTTATTGCCGTTTATTAGATAAGTAATAGTTGTGGATAAAATGGTATTTTTATGAGGCTTATTATGCCTGGGCTGGGGGAAATGGGTCAGAGGTTTCCGATCTCGAGAGATATAAAATTTGATAGAGCTGTAAACCGATTTGGAGGGGAAATCATAATTGATAGAATAGGGTTAATCAATTGGGATGCCTTTAAAAAGGGAAAGTTGCGGGAAATAATAATCTGATTGAATTCAAATTAAATCTTATTTTAGGAAATTTATTTTAGGTAAATTCGAATAGTATTCAATTAAAGGGTTATGATTTTATGACAATTGTACAGACAGAACTTGACTTTAACTAAATTCTTATAAAATGTATCTTGGAAAATACGATATATTCCTCGTATGTTTTTAGATTTCTGATACTTTCAATCTATTTAATTCGCACTCCACATATTCAACATTTTACGGGCTTCCCTGACATTTATGGGTTTGCTAACCCCCCAAGAAAATCCACTCAGGCACTTTGGCGACTCTAGCTGGAAACTCCAACTTGAACTCAACCTGCTCGTGGCACTCTAAAGTCTGCTCAGAATTTATGACTGATTTTACTTAGCACCAGTCAGAAGCGCAGCTGTCATAAATTTTGGCCAAAATATGACCCACAAATTGCTGCGGGCTGTAATAATTTACTGCAGAAGAGGGAGAGGGGGCGTAAAGCCATGGCCAAATGATTTAATTAAGCTGAAAATTAAAAACACGACCTAGGCGCCAAGAGCAAAAGTGGAGAAAAATCCAGCGAGAAGCGAAATAACAAGTTTATCTGACAGATACAAGACGAGAGCAGCCAGCGGAGGAGAGGAGGGAGAGGAGAGTTCAGCCCGGGCCACCCATCAACGGGCTGTCAGTCGATCGTCATCTTGGTCATCATCGCTATCTGTTTCTGGTCGTGCTTCACATAAAGCTCCAGAGCTGGCATAAACTCAGTTAGCTGCGCTGCATGCGAAAGTATCTGTATCTGGCAGATTGCGTCTTCCTCGCCGATTCGTTAGAAGGCAACATTGTTCGGTTGACTAAATGCCCGACCGAATGCCGGAATGACTGACTAACTGAATGACTCAATGCGTGCGCCTCTGTAGGGGACCCAGTAGCTGGGTCGGAGTACGAGTACGTGTATCTGTGTCTGTCCGTATCTCTCGGATGCAATCTGTGAATCGCCGCTGGCAGCTCAAACATTATTTCTCACTCTCTCCCTTTGCATTGCCATGGATTTCAGTGCGAGTATCCGAGCATTCCCCCAACCGACCGCCCGCATATTCAATCAGTTGATGTCAGTCCAAAGACTTGACGAGGGCTTCAATTTTCATTTCATTTTTCGATTTGTCGCTCTTCGGTAGTCAATTAAATTTCCCCAGAATTTCAATAACCAAGATCTTTTGAGAAAAGGGCAACATGTCACGGCTAAGTCTTAGTCAGGGAAAAGAGGAGATGAAATATTAAAATTCTAGGAATTCAAATGCTAATTTGGTAATTTATGTGGACCAGGTGAAGAGCTCCCTTTCTGTTTTACTATTTTGGGGACTAAATTTAAGAAATGATTGCTTATAAATGACATTTGGGAAGTAAATACAATTTAAAGAGTAAAATAAATCCCATGATAATAAATATATTTCTAGTTAATATAATATATTACTAGTTAGTTATAACCAATCCATAATTCATTTCAAAAGGTTCTTAGCACACCAATCCAATCTTTTTAATGCTTTTCCCGAAATTCCCCACTTAACCATCATCGCATAATCATCAACTTCCTGGCCCCTAATCTCATTAATAATATTATTTTCCAGCCCAGTTACCTTTTACCAATTTGCATGGGAATTCTTTGGATTTTTCTGCTGGAATTTGTCCCCTCAACCAGAAGAATCTGAAGGAGAAGAACCCTCGGCGATGGATGATGTTTCGATTCTCGATTGGCTTCATTTGGTTGCTCAACATGCGCATTGTTGGGCTTCATTAACTTTTGCCCGGCGATTGAGACATTTGCACTCGGTTGGAACAATCGACAGCTAGGCATATTTAATGGATTGCCAAAAGATGTTTTTTCTTTCATTTTCTGGGTGAAGTTTTCCCTTGTGCTTGGCTGACCTTTTTATTTTTTTCCCCTCCCTTTTGTGGATAAAGTCGGGGAAAATCTGTGATTCTTGTGTGGGGATTTTCGATTACATGTTCGACTTCTCTCACTTCTGTTGTTTATTCAAAATGTAAATTGCTTTGTTTAATCTTTTTAGAGAAGCACAATTGGTCTGCCACCTCGAGTGTTTATTGCAAGTAAAAAGTGCCACTTGCACTGGCAACAGCTGCTGCAGTAACGAAAGTGCATTCAGATGGGAAAATATAGACCTTGGGGCATTGAACTCCAATCGAACAGAACAATTTCAAGGTGGAAATCACAGACTAAGGTAAACAACAGAAATACAATATTAATATTCTCTGTTAAAGCTATCTAAACGAAGCCTAAGGAAGATTTACTCTTCAGAAAGTTTAAAAATATATTTTGGGTAGAAACTACAAGTAAAGAATTTAATTTTCACTTTAATAAAGATTTTAAAATTATTAATGAGCAATAAACATACTTGTTCAACCACATAATTAATACAAATATTGGAAAATTAATACATGTATTATTCCTCAGTTTAATTCAGTGCGGACGCTTATTCGATTCTGATGGGAAAATAAATGGTTCAATTTATATTCAAACCAATCAATTATATGATTTTCCGTTGCCATATATTTCTGGATTATTTAACTTTGCAACAATTTGCAGCACATTGAATTTAAAAATATATACAACATTTGTTACCAATCCAGAGTAAAAAATTATACATAATATTTTTCTTTTTTCAATAACGCACCCAAATTAATCTTCTTCAGTTTTGACTGCCATTATCTGATGTCACCGCACTCGGGGCCGAACAATGACAGTATTTAAACAAAAATTCCAACAATTAATTGCACCCTTTCCTCCGATGTTGGACAACATTTTGATGATGTTAGATGTGTAAACACAAATCAATTGGTGCGGGGCCCATAACAAATTTGTGTGAGTCTGTTGCCAAAGAAGGAAAGAAAGCAAAGAAAGGCCTACAAGGCGAGTTGCAAACGTCAAGACCACACAGCTGAAAAGCCGAAAATTTGAGGCAACTTCAAGGTGATTAATGGCCCAATCCGGTAAAGGAGAGTAAGGAAAAGTGTATATTATTTCTTTTTTGGGGAAAATTGAAAAGCCAATCGCATTGAGGGAATTTTGTATTATTTCTTTGGGTTTGTATTGATATTGCCGGCAAAACAAAACAGCTCAAAACAAATGATGTGCCGGTCAAATTCGACAAGGCAATCAAAATGAAGTTACCTCCGATTCAGGGGAGCCATTAATCACCAAAACTCGGAAAAGAGCGGGGACGAGGCACCCAGTAATTGGAGTAGAAGAAAGCCCAGGAAAAAACGGGAAACGAGAAACGAGAACAACAAAAAACGATTTAAAACAAATTAATAGTGGTAAGAACCAAAGGATGGGGCTATGGGGTTCGGGCAGTTCCAATGTTTAATTAGTTTGCAGAACAAAAGCCAGAGGGGGCTCCCCTTTTGTTGTTGTCTTGGCAAAGTGTCTGAAAGTTCAGTTTAATTAAAGCCACAAGCCAGCACACAGTAAAAGATACATAGTATGCGTATGTGGCAGATAGTGAGAAAGTGTCGGTAAGATACAGTAATCGTTGCTTAAATAAATTAAATGCATCCTCATTTTAAAATAAATATAAAAGAGGATTTTTTATTACCTAATTTATCTATAATATTAAGTTATATTTAATAACTTTTTGTGGCTTCCAACTCTGCGAGGATGCATCTTAGTTTTGTTAATGAAAATAAATCCTTTAATTTTTTTTTTATTCTGTTCAAAAATGTTGGCCATAATTGGCTTCTGCAAGTTGGTATAAAATAAATCTAAAGGTGCGGGAAACTGCAAATTGGGAGAAAGGCAGAAGACTCCTTCGGGCCCAGACTGTTTGAAGCCTTTGCACAATAAATACAAACAACTCAACTGAACAGGACTTCCCCTTTTTTTCGCCATCCTTCATAAACAAAGGCTTCAACTGGCAAATAATTAAAACTGTAGGCAAACCCAAAAAATACACAAAAAGCACGGCAGAAAATAAACCAACAGAATATGGCATTAAAATTGCGCAGAAAACATAAACACAAATTAAATGCAAAGCAAGCGCAATGGGAAAAGTAGGGAAAATAAAAAACGACGACGGCAAATAAATAAAATAAAATAGAAACGAAATAAAAAGCGAATAAAGTATATTTCGCTTGTGCCAAGCACGGAATAAGAAAAATGAAAAATCAGAAAGGAAAATAAGGAAAAGCGGAGCCAGAACGTGACGCGAAGGGGGCGTGTGTAAGTTGCTAAGGCCTCAGGCGAATTTTTGTGGGGAAAAAACCAAGGGGCCGGTGGGCGTGGTTGTCGCACAAATTTTTAGTTAATTAAAACTAAAAGTGAAAATGCGCAAATTGCGGGTAATAAAAACGCTTAAAGCTACACAGGGGACACAAGAGAGGCGAAAAAGGAGAAAAGTGTGGAAGGGAAAATACAAAACGGTGATGACAAAATGCAAATAGCGATATACAGCTGAAAGCGAAATAGATGAAAGCAACTGGCACCTAAAAAAATATGTATAAAAACTCTTATATATGCAGTATATAAGTATAATATTTTTGAATTTAAATAAACAGAGTAATATAAAGTGTAAGGATTAATTTAGGACATGATAAATACTATTAAGAATGCCCAGTTTTACTCTGAAAAATCGGACTTCATGTTATTATAAATTATATAAATTTGGTTTTAATTATAAATATACAAAATGACTCATTATAATTATCTACAGATTTTAGGAATCCTTTTTTTTTTGACAGTGTAAAAACATAGCGAAATCTGGCGAAATAAATAGCAAAATATGCAGGCGGCAGCAGTGGACGCCAAAGGGAAGGACTCAAAAAAATTCGAGAAAAGAACGAGAACAAAAACAAATGCAATTTACAATGCTAACACAAAAATTGGGTGAAGAACCGTAGAGAAAAAGTCGGAAAAAGCGTCTGTGAAATAAGAACAAAAATATTTTGGACTGCAAAAAGCAGGCTGCATAAATGAGAATGAAGAAGCTGCCGGGGAAAAACCTGTGCGAAAACTAACGCATGGAAAATAATGCCATGGCATTCCAAAAAGCACAAAAAGAGCGGGGGGAAATGCGTGCATATTAGGGGGAGGGGAAAAATTGTTTAGCTGCTGAAAAGCTGGACAGCTGGGCACAACAAAATGTGTGGGAAAATGGGGAAAAAGCGGGTTAAACGGGCGAAATGAGGCGCCGCAAAAACAAGCGGACTGCCTAACAAAGGACAGAATGCAGGCCAAAAGGGGCAGAGGCCCAGAATGGTGACGGGGTGTCCTTTGTTGTGTTTAAGGTGACAAAGGAATTAGCAGGGCTACAAAAGGATGCCTCGCACAAAGCAGACAGTGGGAGCAGTGGTGGGAATTTCAAACTTTTGCACTGAAAAGATGATGGACGGTCTAAGAGAGTTTGCGCTGAAAGGGGGCTGTTGTACATATATACATTTTAATTTATCTCATTGAAATAACTTTCAAAGTTGGGTAATTATATTAGGAATAATATTATTTATGAGCCTCAGCTCCTGATAAAATTTATTTTAATTTTAAAGCAGGGAAATGAACGTGTGATAAATACATCCTTTCAAGCTTTACTTCATCATTACTAAAGAAGTAAAAAACAAGTAAAAAACCCTACAATTGTTGTGAAAATTTAAGAACTTGTATTATTTTAATACTTTACAGATTGCATTTCGCTTTATTTCCTTTATCTTTTACATTTTTTTCCCTTCCCAGGGCTAAAAACCTTAACCAGGAGTAGAGCCATGCAAATTTTGCACAGCGTCCCCTTTCTTTTGCAACGCTTTTCGCTGACCATCTGAATAAAAATGTGAAAAGCATGCAATGCTAACAAAATGCAGATTAAGTCAACAACTTTGGTGGTGAAGAAAATGGGGAGCTGGTTAAATGGGAGGATTTCCATGGGGTCGAATTTTTTTCGGGGGCGTTTGAGACACAATGGAACTAAGACAGTAACCACAGCTGCTCTGCACAGCTAGGATAAAAGCTGAACAATTTTAAATTGGTTTGGAAGGAATTCTCTCTCCTACTCTTCATTCTCAGTCTCAGTCGGCTCTTTTATTTTCCTTTTCAGCCATTTTCCTTGTTTTTTCCTCGCTTCTTGGCCCCGTTTGCATGACAATTAGGTGCAAATGAGTTAAAACGCATGGCGCAAGGGAACCAGTGGAAAACCATGCCACTTCCAACCAAAAAAAAGTAAAAGAGAAGATTCCTCTGGGAAGGTAATCTCCTAACCCCACAGAAAAAACTCTCGGAAAATGTTCCGGCTTTTCTCAAAAAATAGACTAGATTTCTCCGGCTTTTTTCATGTTTATTTCAATTGCATTTGTCGGCTCCCCCAGCGCCTAAAAAAGTGCTTTCAGAAGAGGCGAGGCCACATCATAAATTGACTAAAAATAAAATATTTTCGAGCAACCAACTCGCAGTAAAAATTATGAAAAATGCCAAGTAAAGTGGCTGAACCCAAAAAAATAGAGAAAAATAAGAAAATCATCATTAAAAATTAGCTGCACTAATTTGTGTGAAAATTGGGTCACAAAGTGCTCTGTAGCGGGCGGGGAGGCGGGAAGTTTGATTGCCGCCTGCATTTGGCGAAAATGGGGCGTGGCAGGGGGCACTGGGGGCGTGTGCCAAGTCAATGAAGCCACAAACGTTTAATTGTTTTAATGCTTTGAATTAATTGAATGTGCAAGAGGCAGTGCCTCCAATTTTCCCCCGACAGAAGCTGCAGCTGCGTTTGTTTACGCCCGCCAAAATGTTTGAAGTGGCTCCCCGGGAGCGGGGCGAGGGGTGTTAGAAAATCCGCCGCGGAGGGGGAGAGGGGGATTTGAAAAATCCAGGGGTTGGGGGATGTGCCAAGGGGTGTGGGTGGACTTTCTGTGTGTGCGCCACTGAAGCAGAACGAATTCGAGCTAATAGACTGATTGCAAAAGTTGCAGCAGCCACACAGGAAAAGCGTGGAAAAGCGGGGCAAAAGGGGAGCAGCACGAGGAAAAGGCTGTGGAAAATGAGGCAGGGAAATGGGGAATAAGTTGGAGAGACAGCCCGGGAGAAGTGAAAGTGTTGGGAATCGATTCGGAAAGCAAATAAAATTGACTGCTCGATGGCTTAGCCGAAGGCGCCAAATAAAAGTGGGTGGGAAAAACACACAGGAAAATTGAGAAAATAGACACGAGAGCGCTAGAAGTAGGGAGGGGCAGTAAGCAGAAGTGCATTAGAGTGGGAAGTCCAGAAATCCACTGTTAATAATTGGCCGCAAATTTGATTCGAGATAAAAGTAATCCCACACTCGCCCTCATAATTAGATGCAATCGTTTTGTATGCCCCAAGTGTGAGTTAGCAGGTCGTTAAAAACCAGCGGGAAAATAGAAAAAAAGCAAGGGAAATTGATCGGAAAAACATAGATTACAAATTGAAAAAGAAAATGCATAAATCGTAAATAATATGCAAATTACTCTCATTTTAAATCTCATTTAAGCCACAAAACGAATGAATGTTAATTATTTCCATTGTAAATCTTACATAAACTCTTTTAGAATTATGATTATGCAGTGGCTGCTCATGCAGATAATAGATTATTCATAAATTAAGGATTTATTAAGGGAGCTCCATTAGGGGAAAATTATTGGAGCGTATGTGGAATTATGTTTGAGATACTCTGTTTTTGATTTTGAAAAAAATTCCTTGGTTTGCTCAAATGATATTTCATTGTACTTCTTAAGTAAGTTCTTTAGAAGGAAATATTTACGTAGGAAAATACTCTTATGTTATATTTCAATATTAAATATGCACGTTCTAGAAGCTTCTAGAATCATCCATAGCAATTAAAAATATTTTTCAGACCCACACTAGTTGACTCAATAAATATTTGCCCCCAATTTCCAGCCAAATAATTCCAAGACGACGATCACATCGCCACCTTTTGATTATTCATCGATTCAACTCGGTTGCCAAGTGCAGAAACAGTCAAGGAAAACACTCAGACACGAGGGGGCAAGATGATACTCAGAACAGAGGCAATCAATTAAGCATTTCGCCATTAATACGCATTTAATTGGTAAACATTTTGCATTGCAACAACGTTCGATCGCATAAATCTCAATTGAATCTGAACAATTACCCAGGCCAATTAATAATCACGAAAAAAATAAAGGCAACACAAAAAGTTCAGCCTAATCAGCTCGAAGAGATCTGAAAGGAACGTGCCGAGCAGTCACAATTAAAACAAATTAATTTGTATGCCAAGTGGCAAATTCTGCGGGCAGTGTGTAAAAAAGAGAAATGAGGGTGGGCAAGCGAGGTTCTCTAATTGAAATGGAAACGGAAAGTGAGAAAGTGCAAATCGCTTCGCGAAATCTGTTCTAATGAAAATGGTAAATAATAAAGGACAGCCATTGGAGGTTGATGAAAATACTGGGCGAAGCTTTATAATGTCAACCTGTCGTGAACTGTCAACCAAGCGATTTATAGCCTCTGATTGGAATCAAATCGAGCAGAAATGATTGTATTACATGTGCAGGCACATGGCATAGAATATGAAATTAGATGAATAAACCAATGGTTTTCCATTGTCTAATTAGTGGTGAATATATGAGATTGATCTCGAACTACTGGGCTTGCATATTATTTGAAATGGAATGTTTGTTGCTTTCAATTGGCTTTAATTTCTATTTAAATTTGAATGATGAATAATTATTACTTAACTTTGCTTAGTTACAAGCTTTACTGAGTCTCTAAAGTGAACAACTGAATAGTTCTTCTCTCCAAGAGAAGGCCAGTGTGATTCTTTACATTTACATAACAAAAACATTCAGTGTAATCTGATGACATTTCAATTACACTGAGCTAATAAATAAATTCCAGTTATGGTAAGCATATCTCCCCTCCAATTATGCTCTTTATTGGCCGCTTAAACAAACAGCTTGCTTTGGCTTTAACCCATTAAATCGAGTCCCCTCGGATGCACTCACATCATTATCCTCCGATTGGGCATTATTGGGTTCCGTTGTTGTCGTCGTCGTCGTTGTTGTTGTCAGCAGTTGTCGCTGCTGTTGTCGGTCCGCCAGCAGCTGCAATTGATGTTGCTCCTTCTGCCGCCGATGTGCGATTCCGATTCGGTGCCATTCCTCCGGGGAGACGACGCGCCCCTCCTCCTCGGCAGAGTCCATGAAGTGCAGCTCGAGATCGTCGTTATCGTACTCGTTGTAGTGGAGTCTGCGCTTAACCAAAATCTTGGCCTTGTCATCGGGCCGGCTCGGAGCCTGTCTAATGGGTTTCTTTGCGGTTCCCGGCTTTGGATTTGCCAGAGATTTATGCTGATGATGACGCACTAGCACTGGCACTGACACTGGCTCGGGCTCTGGCTCTGGCGACTCTTGCTGCTCGCGGAGATGCTGTTGCAGTTGCAGTTGCAACCGCTGCTCCCACGCCATCAGATGCTGCTGCTGCCGCAGATGATGTTGCTCGTGTCTCAGCCGCAACTCCCCGTTTTCCTCGTCGGCCTGCGGGAAAATCTTCCGCATCTTGGCTGAACTTTTATCACGTTCTGTTCCCAAGTCATCGGGCAGGCGTTTCCCCGGCAACACCTTCGGCCGGCCATTATTCTGATGGACATTGGCCGCGACCAGCCACAGAAAATTAAAAAGAGTCAGTGCAAGCCACAAACTCTTCAAGTGCATTGTGCTCGGGCGCGTTTTCTTTTAGTTTTCTAATTAATTGGCGGTTTCCTAATTAATTGTTGCACTTCTAATTAATTGTGGGGCACTTTTTCAAATCCTTTTCGACGTTCTCCTTTTTTGTAAGAGTTCAAGCTTAATAAATCTCAACATCTGGTTGGAAATACAGTTGAAAAATATCCACGGAATCCATTGAAGTCAGTAGATTTGTAGAACTTTTACTAATTAGTGTTCGAAAGTCTGTAAAAGTGCATTGATAATCAATTTTTCCTTTCTTGTTAGCTTTTTTTACAATCTTAGCGGCAATGTAACAAGATTTCAACAGAATATTTAATTATTTTTTAAAAACATGTCGCCTCTTTTGTTAATTTGACAAAGATCAAACAATTTCCTGATGAATCACTCTTTTGTTAAGCCCCAAAAATTAATTGTGACTTTTCCAATTAATTGTTGGTCACTTTGGTAATTTCATGTGTTTCCCCCTATTTTCTTGTAATATTTTACTTTCAACAAATCTCAACATCTGGTGTTTGAAATATTTCCACAGAATCTCTTAGATTTTCGTAGATTTTTTAAACATTTTGCGGTTGTTGTTAATGTGACAAGCGCGGCATAAATCATAAGCTAACCGAAAACTGTGTCACGCACGCACCGCACACTCTGTAGTTTTTCGTTTTTTGTCTGTGAATGAAAAAAAGCCGCCTTGTGAATCATTTGGCTTTAATTGGAGGCCAAGAGCTGTATTCTTGTGGGGAGGAAATCGGCCAGACAAACAATTGATTGCCAAATGCCAAGTAGTCTGTCTGCCGTCCGTCTGTCTGTCTTTCGTGGCAAGTTCAGGAAATTGTTTGGGGGAAAAACTTAAAAAACACACGCGGCTATTTCGCAATCCACCGAGAGATACAAAGATACAAGTACGCAACACGCCCTGACGCAGACAGATTCAGATACAACTGACGACTGGCAACATCGGCGGCTCGCGCAACAGCGCCAGCAACATATGTTGCTCTGGCTGGGACTTACACTGGCAACATTTCCCCTTCTTTGCACGCGTGTGGAAGGTAAACAGAAAACAGCTGACCGCCGCGCAGCAACATAAACAAAAGTCGCCGCTAAATGTTGAGAGAGTCCGGAAAAGAGAGAGAGACTGCGCACGTGCGAGCAACATGCTGCGGCTCTCTGTAACCAAGCAACATTGCATCCAAATGCAACATGTTGCTGACGCGGGTGAAAATATTTTCCTAGGTTTTTTGTGCACTCATTGCCATCGCCTGCCAATTGCATTTTGATTGTTTGTTCAACTAATTCTATTGCCCTGCACTAGTTTCGCCTTTAAGAATTAAAATTCTTGAGCAGCGGGAAATCGAAATGTTTCTTTCTAATGGTTTTTAGTGGGATCTTTGATCCGGATTGGAAAGTGAATTGCTCAGCCAGGCAGGTGCAGCCATTAAAATGCAATCAGCTCAACATAAATGCAATAGCTCTGGCCTAACACATTTTTGAATAAACATCTGCAGAGTTTGTAAATCGTAACTATTGCAAAATAAGTTTAGTATAATAAAGAAAGAACTCTTTGAATTTACTGAATTTTCTTAAGGCTCCAGCATTATAATCTAGGCTTTAATTACCCCTTCGGTGTCTTAACACGCAATATAATTCACAGGAATTAGCTCAGACATTCCTTTGTCTCCCAGCATGATCGCTCTTCGTTGGAACCTTTGAAGCCAGGCATCCTGGCAACCTGCGACGTGGCACCCTGGCACCGTGGCACCTTGGCACCTTGGCACTTTGGGATTTTGGCACCTGCCGCTGTGGCAGATGCCCGGGATTAGGTCTCGGTCACGTTGATGATGCCCTCTTCTGCTCCCGCCACCCACTGTTTGCTGCACTGTCTGCCACAGTTGGTGTTGTTGTCAACAAGTGGGCCTGCTGGATGATTGATGGACCTGACTCCACACAAGGGCATTCCGGCAGTGCGAGCTGCTGGCACACATCAGAATCCCCAGAATGCACCTGTCCATTGTCCCCCGCATTTTACCCGGGAATACCTCGAATGATGGGCTGTGGCCGGGACTGAGGATGAGGTGTTGCCCACTTGCACTTAATTGCATGTTTGGTCAGGCGAATCAACGCCCCGGCCAGCAAACCGCCAAAGTCAAAGCCGAAAAACGCCCATGGAATGCGCAGCACACTAGTCCCCTCTTCAGCCATATCTCCCGACTTTTACAGTGAACGAAAAATATTTTGGAAATTAATTAAAGATTAAATCGAGACTAGCAAAATAGCATGGTTTATATTTGCTATTAAAAAAAATATAATTTTGGCTGTAGGAAATTTTATAAAGTAGAGTATATTTTATCCAGAGATATATATATTTTTTCAGAGTGCAATCTCTTCGACTGAGGGGAAACCCCACTGAGTGGCGATGGCGGCCAACGTGGAAATTTATGTGGCCAGTTGGCCACGGCTAGAAAGGCTTCGAGGGGCCAGCGGAGCACGCGGCGGCGAAGCTGTTATTGCCGCCGCTCCTGCTGTTGCTGCATAATTGATAAATGTTTACAAATTATTATGTTGCACATACAGCGCAGTGGCACAGCAACAACAGCACCGTGGAGGCCACCCAGGCGAAGATGCCCCAATGCCCCAGCCCACTCCGGCCCCCTTTTGTACACCTCGTGCTGGTGTTTTTGTTGTGTTCCTGAACCTGGTGAAAGCGAGGCATTTGTATTTGCCTTACATTTAATACTCTAATTATATATATATTTTAAATAATTAAATGAGTAGGAAACTAAAAAAAGAAAGAGGCAGTGGCATTTGTAATTTTAAAGGTTTTTTGAAGTATGAAATAAATGTAATAATCAAGTAAAGTTGGAAAAAGCAGAAAAAAAGATGGATACCTAATTTACAAATATAAGAAAATATTGTAAATCAAAGTTGAAGCTTTAGTATATATTTAATATCCCTATATATATTCCGTAAGAGTATTTTAAGCTTCCCTATCAAGGGAAGGGCTTTCTTCCATGTATGTATGTTCCTTGTTTTTATTTTTTTACATTTTTGTCTGGCACTGTTGCCGCTTTTCTCACGGCGAGGCGCCAACTGCATTTTCATTTAATGTTTGTTGGAGCCGCTAATTAAAATGAATCCACGTAGACAGGCTGGCGGAAAAAGAAAGCCAAAGGCGAAAGGCCGGCGGTGTCTGGTCCATTAGCTCGGGGATTCTATTGTGTAATGGATCGGGGCCTTATTTATAGCTATAGCTGAAATCGTTGGCGAAATCATTCTCCATCCGAAGCGAATCGTACTTTTATTCCGTGGCTCTTCCACATTGCCCTTGGCATTAGCTTTTGTCTCACTTTGGCGCACTTTTTCCTCCAACTCGCATTCAATTTGCCTAAGTTGCCATTCGGATTGCGATAGGGATGGCAGGGAACTGCAGGGGCAGCAGCTGCCAGGAAGAAATGAAATGGAATTCAATACAAAATGCAAATGAGCCTGAGAGATGGAACCGCAAACGAGCCATGGAATGAGAAATGAGATGCCACCGAAATCATAAAAATCAAATACGAAATTGATAGGGAGACATCTGGATCTGGGGGAGGAAGCATTATATACACGAATAAAAAGTGGTATTAGGCTCACTGGTTTCGGGATCAAAGGAAACGTTTAACCGTCTTTTGGATATTTAAATATCATAGATATTTGGTTTGAATTTAAAAACAAATAGAGCATAATTAGTTTCCTTTTATCAACGATTGGTGTCATGCTTTAGTTGCATTTTTATTCCCTGTGTATCGTTTCTGATTTAACTCAACTTTGAATTGAAACCGAATCGAGAACAAAGCCATCCCCTAATTGAGATGAACCCCTGGCGATGTGTGTGGCAAAGGTTCCATTCGCTTTGACAGCCACATCCTGGTAATTATCCCAAATAGTTTCCGCGACAACAATGCTGATCTATGACACTTTGGCCTCAGTATTTTTCCGGGGGAAAAACTTTTCAATGCTCTAAACCGCTTAGAGTCCCCCGGAATGATGATGATGAGGGGAAAGGCAAATTGACTTAAGATAAAACTGCCAAGGCCCAAGGCCAAAAGCGACGACAAATACTCGTAGAAAAACCCTCGGCTAGCCAGAGAAAAAAATGACAAAAAGGGTGCCTAACCCCAGTTAAAGAGCAACGCAATTTCCGGCTTCCCCCGCGGGGCAACAGAGATAGCCGGAGAGTGAGACAGATAGCTAGACAGAGGCGGGGCGAGACTGTCAGAATGAGACGGGGCGAGAAGTCATCCCGCCAGCATTCAAATATTTGTCATCATCAAATGACAGCTGTTTGTCGTTGGTTTCTGTTTTGAAGGCCGGCCAAAAGTTTGTCTAGTCAAAGGTCAGTGCTTGACATGGGAAGACAGTGCGTTTCAGTAGGGTAAGGATGGCAAATATTCACCTTAGAAGCTCCAATAGTTGAGCTTTTCGCTTGAAAAATCCAACATGATATGCAACTATGCACGAACTTGAAGTAAAGTCAAAATCGCAGTTCATAGATCATTCTAGCATTAACAATAGAAGTCAATCGATTGTCAGCACAACGAAGTATTTGCATAAATCTCACAGTTGAAGTGCCACGCCCCTTTCTCCCATTTTGGGGTATACAAAAAATAAAAAAAAGTACAGAAAGGAACGCAAGTTAGAAAGGTGAAAGGTGCGAGCAGATAAAATGGAAAATGGGGAGGTATTTTTAACGAGTTGCCAGGTTCCCAAGAAGCTGCAACAGTTTTCAATGGAAAATGCAGCAGCAGCGGCGGAAAATGTAAATAGCTAACAAGAAAATACAATAAAAGCAAGCCAGAGCTGAAAATCCAGCTGCATTTCGAGGGAGAGAGACGGAGAGAGAGAGCGATTCCCCAATTCCCCACAAAAAATACCAAAAGACCCAATGACATAGTTTGCATACTCCGAAGAATCAGGAAGCATTTAAGGCGAAAACCGATGAGGAGGGGGAAAATCCCAGGGGACCGGCGGAGGCTATTAAGGCGGCATTTCCACACTGCTGAAAGGCGTTGAAGCTGCAATTAGCCGAGGAGTTTTCCGAGCGAGCGGGGAAAACAAGTCGCCGAGAAGCAGGTTGCGTTTGGAACATAAAAATATAAATGCATCTATCTTTGGGAAGACCAACGAAAATAGTGAAGGGTATTTTTATGTTGTCTGTCAGGTAATTGAACTTGTCTGATGCTGGAGTCAGAAGCCCCCTGGTTTTATGACCCTGACATAAGAAGTTAGCATTGAAAGTAACTGCCATTGATGAGGCGAAATGAGGTAACTTGGATGCTTAATGCTTTTGCCTGTTTGGGAATTCTGGCTATTACTTCATCTGCCATAAAAGTGCAAAGCATCAAATATACGCCATTACTGAAATAGTTTCAATAATGCATTTTTGTGTTACTCGTTAAGACAGTTATTTTTCTATTAAAATAGGGTTTCCAAAAGCAATTACGGGTTTAAAAAAAACGCTAAGGAGAATCTCTTAAGATTACTTCTTTGTACTTTGTTTTTAGCTTTTCCATATGCTTCTGTTTTTCTACTTTCTTGTATTAAAATTGATGACTTTTTATATGATTACTCTACCTAAAAATATTTAATTTTCGAGTGTAAACAATTTTCCTATAAGTTTTTAGAGTGTATATAAAATCGAACTCTATTAAGTCATCAGGCTGCCGTCTTCTATTGAGAGCAGATGCCAAAAACAAAGCATTTTCCAGAGTTTCCACCAGCTGGCCGTGGCAATCTTCAGAATTTCCCCCCGAGAGCAAACAATGCTGTTGCTTCCACTATCTCGGTGCTGGCCATAAGCATTATAATCTGCTCGGCCAATTGATATGCGTTTGTGTGGCGCAGAAGGAGCCGAATCCTTTGTGTGCTTACGTGGCTATTGGTCATAAACAATTCGAGCCAATTCCAGTTAATGGTCGCTCTAACGATGCCAACGTGCGCCTTGTTAGTCCAAGCATTTGCGGGAATATTCTCAACATATTTCTATAATCATCGGGCCGCAGACGTGCCAAATCGCAGGCCATTGAAATGGCTTCATTCGGGGTTCGAACTCGGTCTCAAAATCAAATACTACAAGTGCTGGCAGTTGGCTTTTCAGTTGGTTCCTGACCCCTCCTAATTAAGTCCAGCAACAAATGGCGGATGAGATTAGAGGGCTGACGTGGGCGTATTCACAAAATTCGATCCGCACGAGACCTCAGATCCCGAGAACCCTAAAACCGAAGCCCCGCGGGCATTGTCTAACTAATTGGATTAAATTTGATGCCCGACCTGACACAATGGACCACTCGTAGGGATCCCTTTCAGGTAGGATCCGGAGCTGAACAAACAGGATACAGAAAAACAAGATATACATATATATGCAGTATTTAGTACCGAAACTCGTTCGTTCTCGCCTTTTGTATCTCGGCCAGCAATCAATGTAAACAGGCAAGCCCACAGCCACAGCCAACAATGGCATTTCGGCCAAGTCATTTTGGTTTTCCACAGGTCTCCGTATACCTTTCGGTTACCATTTTGTACTCTTTCGACGATTCTATGTCGGCGATAGCAGAACAAAACACTCGAGTGCGCAAAGGAAGGTCGATTCTCATCCTTATCGTTTCGAGTGCATTTAAAATGAAATTAAATGAAAATTATTTCCACTCCGATTCCGCTCGTTAAATGAAGAATGGAAATTGTTAACCATCGGGGCAAGTTTGTATTTTGGTCAAGTGGCAGTGGGTAAAAAGTGGTGTTGTTTTGTTTCTGGGAAATATTCAGTATTCTGATTTATTATTATTATGATTATTTCGAAATGTGGAGTAAAAATTACAAGTTCTATCTATTTTCTTGACAGAGGTCAATAATCCTCTTTACTCCGTACTCCTTAAAAATAAAAAAAATAAATAACTTATAAAACTTAATAAGTCAAATTTCAATTAATTTTGCACAGATTAACCTCTTGCTCATCGTTTTATTTCAAAGCCAAGTCAGCACCTCTGGAAACTTCAATAAAAACTTGTGCTAAAACATTATATATACATGAATTTTGGACAGACCACTTTTATGAAATTAAATTTTTTTTATTTTCGTTTCTGATGCGGCACAGCTAACGTCAGGAGCAGCAGCTGCTGCTGCAGCAAAATTTTGAGGTCCTGGCGAGGACTTCTTTCAATTTCGGGTCTGCCACAGCATTTTGCTCAACTTAATTGTGTGAAAAACTTTTCTTACGCTCAACATGAGCAAACATGAATGGCAGCCAAGTGTTTTCGTTTTATTTCAATTTTTTCGTCCTGCTGGGGAAAGTGTATGACAGCGCCAGCAGAGGGAAAGTAAAAATTATTTAATATGATGAAAGTTAAGAGAACAATAAAAACAAAGTTTACCCAAAGAAAGAAAGTGTAAGAAATATACAAATAACGCTGACAGAAACTGAATCTCTGGGCGAAGGAATTGTGAAATTAAGTTTTACAAGGACGCTTAAGGCAGGACTTGTAGATTTTCTTTGTCCCTGAAATTTGCTTAATTTTTTATAGCAAATTATATGTAGTTTTAACTATAGTTAGCTTTAAATTAAATATATGCATGTAACTCTTGTTTATCTCCTTGAGCTTCTGAAAATACAATTTCCTCGTATTTAAAGTAAAACAGGAAAACTCATTTGAAAAGTAAGTAAAACCGAAGGAAAACACACGAAGCAAAACAAACTTTGACAATAGAAATTTCTGGGACGACATTGCGGTACGCAGAGGGGCTGTACTTGGACGATTTTAGGGGGTTAGATGCACCCGCAAGGCGAACGAGACATTTATGATGACGACAACAATTTTTTCGCTTTCCATTTGACGATGATGATGATGAAAACTTGCAGTGCAGTCACATGCAGAAAAATGCACTCAAAAAAACAGAGAAAAAAATAACACGCACACACTCAAACGTGAAAGGAATTGTTCTTGAAACAGGACTCAATGGGGCGAAAGGCGGCGTGGCAGTGGGCGGGGATAAAATGCAAGGCAAGACAGAAATTGCGAGCTGCATTTTAGACAAGAGGACGAAGGATGTGTGTGTTCAAGTGTGTGTGCTGGAGGATAAGAAAAAAAGTAAGAGTACAGTTACCGCAGGATATAGTAAACACAACAAAAATAATGCTTTCCAGGAAACTGTAATTCATCTAGAAACTCTGGGACATAAAAAGGTACAAACATCGCTAGGACAGGTTTAGATATTTTAGTATAATTTATAAATAAAATTTAAACACAATTAGAAGCGCATTTTTTTGCAGAGTGCACTGTCTAAGATGAGGAGAAATATAAAAAACCCATCACTGGAGTGGCAATAACGCTTCTTGACGTATTTTTTATTGAAGCCGCAGCCAATAAAGCCACGCGGCTAAAATCGCGTGTGCCTTATCTGGCAAACGCGCGCGTTTCTGGCCGCGTTTCGTGAGCGACTTTAATTGGAACCGCGCTTAAAGTCTTCGTGGCTTTCTTGGTTTGCGGCCACTGCGGTCACTCTTTCTCCCTAATCACTAACTAAACAATTAATCAACCGAAAACCAAAGTTTCAGTAGGTGGGTGGAATGTTGGGCAATTTTCACGCCCAAGAAAGTGACATTTTCGAGGTGAACGTCAACACGATGTGGCGATGCTGCAAAAACAGCGGGGCGCTCAACGCTTTTCCAGCTCCACCGCCAGTTGATTAATGAGCTGTGATGCTGGGAGACCTTCCACCAGTGGGAAAACGGGGGAAAAACGGAGGAAAACCGTCGGAGAACAGGCAAGGGGCAGTGCAACTACACCCAGTAACCGAAGCAGTAAGTTAAGCAGTTTTAAAAAGGGAAATGTCAGCTGAAGGATTTGTTACTGGTGACTGGGGAAATGAGCGGCTTGATTACGTGAGCTCAGCTGAGCTGGGAAATGGGAACAAGAAGCCGAGGGAAAACCAGGAAAAGCGCATCCGCAGTAAGTTTGCTTAAAGAGGGATAGTAACGAGGATGAAGAACACCAGGGGATCTGAACTATGGAAATGGTTTCAACTTGGCGTGCGGGGATCAAAAGTAAAGATGATTTATGTCAGGTTTTGAAGGACCTCAAATATGTTATAGAAATATTATTTCTAAGTTCACAACTTTAATAATGTAAATAAAAAATAAATAATAAAATTCTTCTATATATTTATTCATTCACTTTGGCAAGAGAGTTTTCCTACACCAAACCTTTACTGCCTTCATTGATATTAAGAAATATTATCCTTAAGAAACAACCAAGTTATTCCCTGAACAACTCGGTAGCAAATTTAAGACTGATATACAGCTGAAATAATTTGTAAGGAAAACAAAGCTCGCACACAGGTATCAATCATACATCAGATATCAGATATCACCCTTCAATCCGATGGCAGCCTAATCAAGTGAGGAAATTCAGTTTTCCTCAAAGTTGCGTTGTGCGTGTGTGTTTGGGTGGGAGTTTCTCCCTATTTTCCCAACGGAAACGTATCCCGATGCGAAACTAAGCTGCTTTCGACTGAATTACAAATTGAAATGATAACCGAATAACCGAATAACCGAAAACGAAAGCTCGGGGGGAATATTTTCGCACTCTTGGGCAGAAAATGGCATAAATTAAGTTACAAATCAACTCGCAATCACAACTGCAGTCACAGTGACTGCATTGGAGTCACTGGCGAAATAACAACATTTCGCCACGATTTTCCATTGCCATTGCCATTGCGTTTGCCATTGCAATTGCGATTCGATTGAAATTAAATTTCGATACATATTTTCTAGCTGCATTTTCTGCTCGACCTCGGGCCCCGCCTGCCGCCGCCCACAGTGGAAAACGCTTTTCGCGCCAATTGCATTTTCGTACCACTAGCTGGATTTTTATTTTTTGTAGAATGTTCTATGTTTTACAGATATTTCTCTGCGATTTTCGTGGCTGGATGAGATTGAAATGTAATCAAAAATTGCAAAATCTGCGAAAACTGAACTGCGAGTGCGTCCTGCGGGTTTTCCCTGTGCGATTTCGACATGTTTTTCAACAAAAGCGTGCCAAGTGCATATTGGCAAATTGATCGGAGGGCTTTCTCTGGCCTGGGGTCTGATTACATTTTTAAATGCGGAACAATGGATATTACGGAGGTAAAAATATAACAAGAAAATATTGTTAATGTTGCAGTATCAAATTATGATTCATAATTTGTAATATATATTAAAGTAATCATATTTTAGCAGGAATAAATCCATATAAATATCTCTATAGTATTTGGATAATTTCTTTGGATAAATGTGTAAATTTCTCATTAATTTAATTAAAAGAATTACGAGATTTTAATTAGGACTTCTAAACACAATCTAGACAAATTACCCCACACTATTCCCTGACTAATAAAAGCTAAGTGAATTTCTAAGCACACACAGCAACAGTCGAAGATGAACATTTATCGAAGGCTGCCTTCTCGTGTAACGGTTAATTTAAGCCACTGTTCCAGGGATTCCCCGGCAAATGGAGTACGAAATTAATTAAAGCAAACTGAATCATGACACGAACACGAATTTCCACACAGGGAAATGCACCAACACACGCCCTCACATAGAAGTGTGTGTGTTCAGGAGAGGTACGAAAAGCCCCCTACTTTTTGGACCCGAAAGGCGAGCACAGCTGCATACTAATAAGCTGCCAGGAGAGGAGCCGTGTGTGTGTGCGTGCGGCCTGCTCCTCGTCCGCATCCCAGCCTTCCGATCCCTTCGGTCAGCCACGTGCCACGCCCACAATTTGGACTGGGGGAAAGCTGTCAAGCTGACGTCGGTACAAGCATTATGACGGCATTTACACATCAGCTTCAGCCCCGGCTTGTCCAGGATTCGAGGATTAGAAGGAGCACCAAGGACCAAGGCGTAGGAGCAAGGGCTCAGGTCTCAGGACTCCTGAGCTTATAAGCCGACTCAAAAGGCTTTCGGGTCACTTAGGCGCTCTGCAAAAAAAATTAGTAATAACATGACGAATGGAGAACCATAGCCGATAAAAAGGGAACTTCTTCAACAACTCTCAACTGAGTAACATAAAAAATATATAATATCTTAAAACTATATTTATAAATCATTAATAACTTATTAGGGAAACTATGAGAAACTTAATCAATGAGCCTACTAAAAGCTTGCATGTTTTCCAACTTCTTATAAAATTAATGTTTTAAAAAGTGAATTTACATAAGTCCTTCCCTGAGCTGTACCTTTGTAAAAGAATTTTTATTTAAAGTAAGACTTATCACAATTCTAAAACTACTACTTAAATGCATGCACAGTGCATGCACACGGACTCACTGAACTGACCCCACTCCGAATTACATTCCTGTGGAAGCCTTAGAATGCTTGTGTGTCGACTATGCAAATAAATCCAAGTCGTGGCCAAAAACTCAATTTCGGGCAGCCAGTGCAGCAGGGCAGCTGCTGCCGCTCCCGAACTCGCAACCAAACCCCTTTTCCTGCCACAGAAACCCCCCTTTTCGGTTTGGGGTGTGTCAATCCCCCGCCAAGCAGAACATATGGCGACAAACAGCGGGCACCGTTTTCCATTTGTTTGCTAGCAAACACGCAGAGAGGGAACCCGGAGCCCCAACGCCAAGGACAAAGCATGGACGCGAAGGACGAAGGCTGCGGAGCATGCACTAGACCCATTTCGTGGATGCTTTTGAATGGCACTACGGCACTACGGCACTATGGCAGTATGGAATTTAGTATGGGAACGGCAAGCAGCAGGCAGGCCAGCAGTACATGAGCTGAATTGCACTTGGCCAGAAACAAAATCCAAGCCATGAAAATAGCACTTTAGAAAGCAAGACGAAAATTGAGATACGCTTGAGCTAAACTGAATGCAATTCCTGAAACGAAAAAGTGGAGGCGAAAAAATTGTGTAAATAAGTTAACACGGATGTAGGAGTTATAAATGTTTTGAGGCAACAAAGGAGCTTTTGAATTAAATTATTAACTTACTTAGCTTGGGAGGTATTCAGTAAATTAATTTAATTTAATATAATATTCAAAAGTGCTTCCTTACTTTCAAATTCCTTCATCTTTAGTCACAACTACACCATTAGCTAAACTATTTAATTTAGCAGCTCTCTGCCCTCATAACCGTCAAAACAAATGCCGATAGAGACGATTTTCAACAGGTTAATCACTTTCCCAACTTAAAGAGTCATCAAACTTTATAGCTGAATGCCAAAAAAAGGCAAAAATATACTTCGCTTCGTCCAGGATCTGTCAGAACTCAATCCCCTTGATAAAGTCATCATACCCTTGTCCGACAAGGCCACAAAAAATAACGCACACTACGTGAGGAAGCTGCGATTCTGAATTTCTAAGAGCTTGGGGTGATTATTCCCTACCAAAAAAGGGTGAAATTCGCTCGCAAAAATCTCTGGCTCTGCAGTTTTTTGCTGCTTCCGGAATATTTGCTGGAAATTCGTTTTTCTGCACCCTGCACACACTTGCCTGCATTGGGATAGGTTAGGTCCTGGCATTAAAGGAACGAGATATTGGGGGTGCGAGTTTTCGGTTGGATTCTCTGGTAGCGCGCCCTAAATGGATTTAGCTTGTTTCTCTCGCCGTTTGTCCTAGCCGGTTTATTTTTCCAACAGAATATGGGAAAATGTGTTCATTTGCATGTGCCACATGTTGCCCCTGAAATGCAATAAAAACGCTCGCCAAAACCGATGTTAATTCGCAAATTCAATTGTCAAATCAATGGCAGATGGCAAATAAATTTAATTCTCTTAGTGCCGCAGCTGACAACGAGGAGCCGCCTGATGAATCAGAGCCACATAAAGTACGACCCGTCACGTCCCATTACAATATATACATATTTGATTTAAGGTGTCTGAACGGAGACAGAATACCATCGGCATGGCCTGCAAGTGGCCACAGGCACGACCCAGTGCACTTGAAAACAAGGGGAGTGGGTTAATTGGGAGAAATTAAATCTAACGGGTATTGGAATGTATTTATTTAATGATTAATCTATAAGAAGAGGTTTGTTTATATTTCTAGAGCATTGATCCTGGCAGGTTTTAGAAGGAATCATAGGTTAGTTTGCTTAGTTAGTTCCGTTTCTGTACAACTAAATATTTAACAAATTGCTCTTCCTCGTATTGTTTTTAATCTTTAAAAATCATAAATTTATAGCCTATCAAAAAAAATTTTAAACCCTATTTAATGACCTAACCCTATTTCAATATATTTTCTGCGAGTGAGAGTGAAGCAGCGGAAAGCCGGACGGATATTTCTGGTCTGGTCGCATTACTGGTCCGTCGCATAGTGTTGGCAACATTTTGCGGTCACTTGATGGACAGTCTATGCACACTCGGTCCGTTTCCTACTGCCCGAAATGAGTGACGGCAGTATAGGGTTAAGTGGGTGAGAGCCAAGTGGAAAAGGGGCGAAAATGGCCGCAAGTTCGTCAACAGGGGCAAATATTTGCAGATATCCAAACGATGTCGCACGTTGGTTGCTGTTGCATGTTGCTGTTGCTCTTGCTGCTGCTGCAGCTGCTGCTGCAATTTCTGTTGCTACTACCGCTGCTGTGTAAGTTGGGTGTTGATTGTTGATTGTTGGTCCAGTGACCAAAAGCCAACAATTGGTCACGATCACTTTGGCTTTATTGTTTTCGTTTCTATTTTTTTTCTGGTCCCCTCTCTCTCTCTCTGTTTTTATTTGTTTTTCCTCTTTCCGGGCGACGTCGCTCCTTTGTTTTCGCACTTGCGGCCGTTCGTGTTGCCGATTTGACGTGACTAATGGGTCGTTAGGCATATGTCCACTCGGCCGCAGGAGCAAACAGGTGGGCGGAGGAGGGACCAGTCAGGGGAAACAAGGGGAGTCACGCCCGGACTGTGTCTTCCTCCTTTCTGGCTCCCTTAACAAGTTACAAATTGCGTGGCTCGCTTGGCTGCCAGCTCGCCTGCCAAGTGGCAATGGTGCAAGACTCGAGTTGATTACAATGCGAACCTTGAGGGAGGTCAAGGATGAAGGAAATGGATCCATAAAATGCTACAATTTAGTGTTTACAGCGTTCACGCTACGAGAAGGGATAGAGGGAAGGAATAGGAGTCTCCCACAACTAGGCAGAAAAACAATTTAAAGGAATTGCTTTAAAGTGAAAGTGAAACTATTATTATTATTTTGTATTATTATTTAATTTTGAGAACTTTAAGAACTCGATTTAGTTTTTAATATTATTAAATATTCTCTCTATATTAACTAAAAGAACTAAAGCCCAAAAATACAGAACAAATCAAAGTATATTTCCTTAGCTTACCATTCCCATTTTCACCTGTTAATTACAATCAATCTCGAAAATGTCACTGCCAGAACTCACCTGCAAAGAGATGCAAAAAACGCGATAAGAATTAGTCAAATATTCGGCATAAATCAGCGGAAAAAACACTTGGCATTACAAACAAATCGCAACAGCATTCCGATCGTGGGGGACATAATCAACGGCGATATCCATCACCATTAGCATCACCTTTGTCATTTCCATGCCCCGACCGAGATTGGCTATGAAAATTCGGCATCTGTCCGTACTCTGCCCCTATCTTTCGCATTCGGACTCGGAATCGTATTCGGATTCGGTCTTGGGCATTTGCATATGACATCATCAAAGTGGCAACAGCAGCCAAAGTTTTGTGCAAAGCACACAGACGCGCCAGCGGAATGCAAAAACCAACAAGAGCGCAGCCAGAGCGAAAATCTTGTAGCAGCCACCGCCTGTCAAATGATTTGCAACTTTGTGCAAATTCATTTGCCAGTCTTCCCCGACATTTTCCCCTATTCCCTGCCTTTGGCAATTATTAGTTGGCAGTCGCCGTCTGTCTGGTAGCCACGAACCAAACTCGAGCCACGTAGAGCTGAGATTTCCACCGCAAGACGACAGATTACACAGGGAGATATGCCGTGGGAATACAATAAATATTTGCCGTTGATTGTTTGAATATGATACACTTTGTTTTAATTTATTTATTGAAAACAGACATACAGCTTTCATTGTATACAAAATAAAGCGGATAATATTTTCGTTTATAGAGATCTTCCATCAACGGATTTTAATTTGATAAAAATTAACTTTAAATCCAAGGAAATGGTTCGCGAAAAATTGTATATTAAAATGTAGGAAATAATAATTATAAGCCATCTATTTCTAAATATTTTATTTTCTTTCTGTGCACCAAGTGAAGACTAGAGACTGCAGGCTACAAAGTGCGGACTGGCAGGCTGTTGCAACTGCCCTGCGGTGGACACGAAGGCCACGACTAAGTAATGCCAATATTGGATAGCGAAATGTTTATACTCTCTCAAAAAATACTTAAGAAATGCTACAAAAATAGTTTAGTACATTTCTTAGGGTTATAGTTAAGCTCGGATTTTTACCGCCATTAATTTCTTAGTTCTTAGAATGTCCGACATAGCATTTTAATATTTTTCAATGGGCATTGGGATTAAATAGAAACAATCAATAATTGTTCTTATAAGAGCTAATTAGTTTAACAATCAATTTAATTACAAAAAAATATATTCGCTCAAAAGCTGAGATTACCAAACTTTTATTGCATTTTAAATAATTCAAGTCAGAGTATATAAAAAACAAAAACGATTTTGATGACTCCGAGATTTGTTTGCCATCGACTCTAGAATCCATTTTGCCTCCTCCCATTTCGGGTTGATTTGCCGACGATTTGGACGTTGATGAAGTGATTAACCAAGCCAGCAAGCATTTGGCTTTTTGATAGCGTTTAGTTTATGAGCCGACCTGCCAACCTCGAGGGTCTTCGCTCCGCTCAAACGTTCCAGCTATTTGCGATCTGCGGATTGTGGTCGATGAAGCGCACAGCGATGAACAGCAGGTGCAGAGCACCGCAGGTAAGATGATTGGGCCAACAATGGTAGCTGGTCAGATGTGGATATGGATGCAGTGGCGGAGTATGCAAATTGTGGCAGCCTTAATGGGCGATGAAAGACCGCATAATTTATTGACTGCAATTCCAGGAACTACCACAACTCGAGGCTAAGCATTGTGGTAGCTCAGGCTTTTGGTTTTAAAATTTAATAATAAATTTTGTCTATTGGTTTAATTTAATTTATTTATGGCATTTAAAACCATTTAAAATTACATTAGAAATGATTATAAGTTGGCAGTTATTTACATTACATTAAATAAATAAATAAATAGAAAAAAAACATTAGAATTGACACAGATCAAATATCACAAATATTCTTTATTATTATTGGTTTCTGGCAAACTGTTAAAAAATATGCATTAAATGCTTAGTAAACATTTAAATTAATGAAAAACAAATACATTTTCCGACAAAGCTATTAATTTGTTAACATAAAATAATATAATAAATACTCATATTAATATTCAAGTTGCACAATTTGATTTATGATTTATTAAATCAAAGAAATTTTCGTTAATATTTATTATCTTGCACAACACACTGGCGTCTCCCTTCGCTGGCATTTAATTATTTTTAAACACCACGACAACCTTGACTTTGTTGCCTTCATTAGCCTGTACCGCCAAAAATAAAACTTTAGAAATCGGAGGCAATAAATTCTAGTTGGATTAGCTGGAAAGAGCTCTTTAAAAATACTCAAATGTTCTGCCTTATGGGAGCTCGAAAATCACACTGGGAAGGCGCGAAAACCCCTCTAAATCGAGTTGATTTTATTGAAAAGCGAAAGTGTTAAGGTGTCAGTCAGTCAGTGGAAGGCCCCACCCAGAGCCCGTTATAAAGCCTGGTGATATATGAAACACCTTTAGGGCTCGTGAGTCTCGTTTTAAGACCTCACGAGTGCATTGTTCCCAATCGGAATCCAATAAAATTGAAATAAAATTGTGTAATAAAAGGAAATCGCTTATAAATGCCCAATCGAAATGCCGAAATGAAATATTGATGAAACGCAGGGAGGCTTTGTCCGCATGTCAATTGAACAAGCCGAGGAGACCGAACTTGAATCTCGCTTCTCATGCATAATGCAAACCGGAGTGCAACCGGAGACATTGGAAATTTCTAACAATTTACCAGACAAACAACAGAAAGAGCAGAAAATATACGGAAAAATGAAAGAGGAAAAAATTAATCGTAGTGGAGATATCAGGGGGTTGGCTACTGGGCTTTCAATATGCCAATCGAATCAATTAGGCGATTTATTGACAACGGCCTGGCATTGGCATTCAATTTGCCGTCTTCGCTGCCAACAATTTCGAATGTCATAAATTGTGACGCGCCTGCAAAAGAGATTTACGTTGTGTCAAACAATGGCGCACCATGGGTTAATGTTCAGCCGCAAATGGGGACCCCAGCAATGTATCTATCGGATGCCGAATTCAACCAGAAATTGAGTCATCATCATTATCATCATCACAGCGCTGGCCGCGGCGGACATTAATTAAAACGCATTCAAATGCAGATGGTTGTCAACCTGCCAGCTGCCACAAAAGAGACCCCCCATTATGAATTTTTAGCCGCATTATTCAGCATTCGAAATTCCATATTCCATGCGACTTTGAGAGTGCATTGGATTCCACTCTTGTCGTGGCTCCAAAAATATGCTTATTGATTTAGCTGTCAAAAAATGCATGACAATTTTCGGTTCCCATAAGTTTCGGTTATTTTTCATGTGCCACCAGCAGGCGGGCAGACAACTTTAGTAATGCCAAATGAGTTGGGAGCCACAGTGGTCACAAATCGCCTTTGAAAACAATACAATACCGGGGATATTAATCAACCTGATGAGCAAGTCACTGCATAAATTTGCTGAAATTTATGCACTGCTTCTGGAGAGATCCTTTATCTTAACTGCAAAATAGTCTCTGTTTAAGAACAAAAATAGAGGAGCTTTTAACTTATGGAACTTTATATTTGTGGCCAATTGTAAGGAATTTAAAGAATTCCAAATCCACTGTGCATCCAACCGAAATTGTGTGACACTTGCGAGTGACACACACATACCTCAAGCACACACTCAGCTTGGGTGTGTTCTCGTTCGACAGAGTTTTTCCCTTTTTTGCCTTGGCTCTCTAATCGCGGCTCTTATACTTTATACATGCTTGTAATGGGTTTGCAATTTGCAGCGACTTTTTGACACACATACCATCCACACCACTCACAGAGATACTCAGATACCCGAAGGGGACTTCCCGGAGTGGCATGACTGACTCGAGAGATTTATGTTAAATTTTTAATGACCAGCCGGGCAATGCATCAACTTCAATATACTTAGACTCTGAATGAAGACATTTGCCAGGGCACCTTTGACCTTTGTTGCCTCGATTTACGACAGTTTCCAGTATGTGGGAGAGACTGAGGAGCACCTGGAGCACCTGACTTTGGGCCAGGTTCAGGTACAGGTGGGACAATGCGCCGCGCAGCAGGTGTCAGTGAGGCGGTTACAGATCATCTAAAACCGAATTTTATTCCCCTCTTTGGGTACGGTTTGATTTATTTGCTGGCTGGTTTGATGAATTAGAATGCACAACACTCACACGCGAATGGGGTTTAGATACATTTGTATCTTTGCATCGCCAAGGTACAGTCGAACCTCTTTCTGTGGAAATCAAAACTCCCTTTTGTGTCGGGAGAAACCCATTAAAATTTGGAATCATTTTCTGTTATTGTTCTGTCATGTTTTCATTTAATAGTTTTTAGTAGTAATTAATTATTATATGAAGAATTATTTTATATAATTATTTAATGGTTAAAGTTATATAATAATTATACAAATATCTTTTGGTGACGTTATTCATTCAAATCCATCATTTAACTTCATTCCAGTTCCCTTAAGAGAAGTCATACTGTATTTCCACGCGACTTTTTTTCTATTTTTGTGTTTTAGTTTTTTTGTTGGGTTTTTCTGCTGTGAGTGCTTTAGTTTTCTGTTTACAGTTCAATAGTTCAGTTCAGTTCAGTTACAGTTTTTTTTTTTTCTTTAGTTTGATGGGGCTTTGAATAACCGGCATGACCGTGACTCTTTTTCTCTTTGCATTTTAACCCCTACCCATGGACGGGCTAACACGACTTTCAATTTGTCTTTTGCGGCTTGTTTTTTCTTTTTTGTTGGCTGGAAAGGGGTTAAGGGGAGGAAAATCGGGGGTTACGTGGAGGCGGAAATTGTAGGGCAAGCATTTCGCAATGGGCTTGCAACAAACGCGTCAACAAAAATATTTTCGTTTGCCGGTCATGATTTATCGTCAACTCGACTCTTTGACAAGCGTGTTATTTTCAGCCGTTTGCAGTGTCTCTGTTGCTATTTTGTCACTCGCAAGTGTTGCGTGAAGTAAAATCTAATTTCCCATTTGGGCGGGGTCTCTCTTTTTTTTTGTGGATATTAGGTTACCAGAATTACACGAGTGTTTCCGCTCGATTTAGAGGTGTCACTGGCGATAAAGTACGAATTATGAAGGGAAATGGTGTGGCCTTCACACCGGAAATTTATGATATGTTTGCGACTGCACAACAAACAAAATTGTGGTAACACTTCTCATAGAGATTTATAGAAAACTAAGCACTGATTCAATGAAACCATTTAGGGATGATTAGTTTAGTCATAAATCGTACTGTAATGGCACATGAATAATGATAATCCATTTCCATTAGGTTTTATGAGGGCTATGATCAATCGAATTGGATATTTTAAATATTTAAAAGTTTTGACCCTCTCGTTAAAATTAAATTCAATCAACGAAGCAGTAACATAAATCAGTGTTTTGTAAAATAAAATAAATATAAACGAATGGAGCACCAGAAATTGAAATAGGCACTTTTAAATTATTTGGATTTCTGTAATTATAATAATTTCTTAAATCTTAAATGCATAGTTTACCAGTTGAAAATTCTAGTGTAGCTTGCTTCCGTTGGGCCTTGTCAAAAATTATAAAGGCTTAAATAATCTGTTGAATAATTTCACAACCTTCTCAAACGCTTTAATAAATTCTTACATAATGAAGCATAGTTCTTTGACTCCAACCAAAACTCCCTACAATTCACCACAGCAATAAAGTTATTCTCGGACACTCCGATTTGGGTCAGACTTATAAAGTTATATGGCAAGTGCAGCTGCCATAACACTCCATCCACACCAACCGATTGACATTAACCATAAACTAAAAGTCTCGCTCTCCTCCATTCCGGCAAGAACATTTCAGTTTTCCCCGTCACGTAATAAAATATTTATGCCTGCGTTCGCAGCTTAAATCATGCCAAACGTGATCGCCGATCGTAATAGAGTTCTAACTGTACTGCGAACGCACCAAGCCAATCCAATCCAATCCCACCTTGACCTCAAACACACGCCATGGGCTAAGCTAAGCCGGCGGATCAGCCTTGCATTTCAATGAATTACAATGAATTCTTCGTCAAGCTCATCATCGAAATCAATCACAAAGTCGGCATCTCATCACATGTGCCTTTGGTTAGTTACTAAAATGCCCACTGACACACAGACAGAGATGGGTAGATACTCACAGGGAGAGAGATGGGTAGACACGCAGCGAAAGAGACGGGGACAGCGGACGAGTGCTGTGAATGATTTCGGTTTCGTGAAGCAAACAAAGCATACTGCGAATGCATTCAACAGATACAAAGATACATATCGTTCTGCCACTGACAAACCGTTTTCTGTCAGATTAACTAACAAACTGCTCTTTCGTCGCTCCCTAAATTCCCCTCATTCTCGCCCTTTTCTATGCATGTATGAGCACAGTTGCGGTCGAAAAACTAGCAGTCTCTTGGATTTTTACAGAGGAATATAACTGCATTCATGGATTAATATTTCTGCCACTAAAATAAATTATTATTGTTATTCTCAGGTAATTATTATAACCCAAAAACGTAGATGTTGGCTTTTTACAGTCAAAAATATTTAGAATAATTGTACATTCATTGATAAACAATTAAATATAATTGCAGTGTTTAAACTACACTCATAAAAACCACAAATTACCCTAAAAATATTTTAGGCACCATTATTTTAACCTCCTCTGTATGGATGTTCGGTATGATTTATAAAGTGATGAAGCCGCTAAAAGATTTTGCGGCATTCCAAGAATTTTCCCAGCAGCATGTGTGGCACAAAGGAAACATTTAAAGAAAAAAAAAAAAATAGGAGGGGAATGAGGCCTGGCTCATGTGTAATCTTAACACTGTAATAAAATAAAGTCATTGAAACTGGGAGTTCCCAACTCCACATAACCCACCCAACCACGCAAAAAGACGACAGAAACATTGCCAATTAGTTGCGAGAATTTATATTGCTTTTTCCGCTTTCCGAAGGGAGAAGGAAAATAATTTCTTGAAATTTATATTAGAAGCTGCTATAAATTATGGGAGCAGCGGCACAGCACAAGTCAAGACCCGCGCCGGCTCAAAAAGTCTACCAAAAACCAGAAACAAAACAATACAAAAAAAAATTAAATATCGTTGAAAAAACAAGCGAGTGCCAGGCAATCTGGAGACAATAAGCACAAGTTGTGCAATGGAAAATGTCCGAGGAAGGCAGCGGCGAACGAATGAGAATTCAACGAGCGAGAGAGCGGCAGTCAAGTATTTTTCTATGGGAAATGCGGAAAATTCTTCTTTTCCAAATGATATACTCACAGTTTCTCGGGAGGAACGAAAACAACTAATGAATGCCGCTGGCAAGAGAAAAAGAAAAGCAACAGAATCACAGGAGAAAAATATATAAAACACGGACAAAATGGAGAGAAGTGGACAGAGATTGCACTGCCAATAACAGGCCAAAAAGGAAAATGTATGAAATGTGAGTGGAAATTGGCTGCAAAATGTCATCAGCAGCAACAGCCAGAAGGAAAATCTAAAAAAAATAATCAAGACATTTCTGATACATCTGCGAGAGTAATTACTGAACGAAAAGCATCAACTAAGGGGGGTAAAAGCTCTAAGAAAAAAAAAGGAAAAATATTGTGGAAAAGGAATATTCTGCTTTGGGGAGAAATAAATCTCTTGAAAGGTGATGAACAATAGATTGCTCTACAATCTCTGATAAATAAATGCCCAGCTTTAAGTAATATAGATAACAAGGATAAATATCTTCCAGTTGTTAAGGAATCAACTGCAAGCCAGGCCTGGTAATTGGAAGTTACTTGTGCAAATTTGACTATTGTTAGTCAGCAACTGAAATATATGTATACGAGTATGTGTTGGCTTTTCAAATTTTTGTTTACCTTTTGATGGTGCACTCCTGTAAATATTATGGCTGTTGAGAGCTGAAATTGTTATGTCAGTTTGCTGCTGATTTTGAGTTGCATATATTCGCACATATAATGACTGCAGACGGTATTTCGACACTTTAACTAGCATGCAAAAGGGATTTGTATTTCGCAATCATTGTGAAGATAAATAGTTGCTGGCTAAAAATCTTTAAGTTTTGGGTTTCTGTTACAATGGGTTTAAGATTTTAGTAAAGATTTTCTGTATCATTTTCATGATTTTTATTCTTATACTAAAATATTTTGTGTCTTATTCTGATTTTCTGCCAACACTTTCCTCATTCTGCTGAAACCGTACTTAATATCAAGCTTGACTGTAATTATTTTGCTTCTCCAACTGCCTGCTTTGAGTGGTTTTCCCCGCCTCGTTTTGTCAACGAGTCTACATAATTGTTACCACTCTTGTGGGCCCCGATGGCTCCCGCTGCTTGTCAGCTTCAAGGTCGTTGCAGCCGCAGCGCCAACCTTCAGGCCCCCCGGCGGGTGGTAAGCGATGAACTCTCGTTTATGTGTGTGTTTGTGTGTGGCTTCAGTTGTCATTCCTTAACCGCCTCTGACATTTCGTCGTACAAAGGCTAAGCTCGCTGTGGGGTCTTTTTCACTTTGCCGAAGATCTGGCGTATGGCGAAAAAAGTGCTAAAATAAAGGAAGGAAGCAACCGAAGCAGGAAGAAAAACAAGCAGTAGGCAGTATAGAAAAATACATCCACAAAAGGCAGACTAAAAGCTTGCTAACAGCAAAAAACAAAATGAAGTGCAACAACAGAAGATGGAAGAGCTGGAAGAGAAGTGACAGCATTTGTGGGTATGACAGGTTCCGGGAAAGGGGTGGAAAGGGGTTCCTGGCATCCTGGATTGTTTGTGTACGTGCAAATGAGGGATGTGCATTAGAGTTCGGCAAAGTTCGGAAAGAAAACCTTTCAGTGCTTTCGAAACTCACTCAACAACCTTCAACTACAGCAAACGTCCCGAAAGCCTAAACAACGTGCACTGCACATGGCCGAAAATAGAAATTTGTTTGGACCAAACATTTTACCAACACCTGTTTCCCACCCGAAGGGTGTTAGCTGCGAGCCAGCCAAAATAAAAATGCAAAATTGTATTTGAATTGGAAATCACTTTTTCTCTCCTCTCAGTTTGCTGCACTTAAACGAACTCGAATGGAACGGAACTGGTTTAAGGGATTACAAGGATTTCGTGTTAAACATTTTTCAACAAACACGCAAAAATGGGACTTGATTCTCTCTGGTGATCTCTTAAATATTTAATTTTATTTGGACAAGTGCGGAGAGGCATTAAAGAAATGTGTTTTTGCGTTTGGAGATTACGTTGTGCCAGAGGAGATTATTAACAATATTTTGTGCCCAAGAGTTCAGGGACCAAATGTTAAATATTACAATAAATTCCCAATGAAACAAAATGTATCACATTTAATGAGGAAAAATATTGTTCATTTCCCGTTTTCAGCTTTATTTATTTAACTCATAAATAAGCGAAGTTGCATTCAAAATAATAAGACATCCTTTTATGCCCAGAAAAGCTGAAATGTTAATTAAAAGGCATTCACAACGATGCCAATGAAGAGGTTGTTAATTAACAGCCAGACCAAACATAAAATATACTTCCAAACCGAAATGAAATAAGTGAAAAACTTAAAAGAGCTGCCAATTAAATGGAAGGTAAGCCGAGTAAGTAGCAGGGAGTCGGTGGCATGTTAACATGGCTATATGCGATGGACATCCATTTGGAATGTGTGGCAGGGAACTCCCATTTAGCATGTCATTGGGAGATGGAAATAAAGGCGGAAGGACCAGCGGAAGGAAGGAAGGAAGGATGTGCTGCAAAGCGGATGAGGGAAAGGTGAAAGGAACACACATCCTGCCGAGTAGCCGTCGTCGTCATCCGCAGACATGTGTTAATTGTATTGTTCTGAAAACGGTTGGCGGGAGGGGAAATTGGGCGGTGAAAATGGGTTGGATAAAGGGGCGGGCCAAATGGGGCGGTGGCCCCATGTTATTTTGATGGCTCAGCGCCAATTCACCTGTCGCCCCCACCTGCTTCACCTCACCTCCTAGGCCCCTTGAATAACTCCTCCTTTTTAGTTGTTCAACTTTTGTTTTGTGTTGTTTTGCGCACGCACACAGCTGTTTAATGTTTTTTTTGTTGCACCTTGTAATAATTGTTGCTCTTATTAAGCCGCTTGTTTTAGCCGAGTGTTTACTTAGCTGTTAACAATATTTCGAGTGCATTTCGCACACACACTTTGAGCACACACAATTGTCACCGCTTGTTTCTCGCTTAATTCAGTTTTTAATTTCGGATTACGTTTTAAATTAATTTTTGTTAATATATGCCATGTTTTTGTTTGGTTTTTTGTTAAATGAGTTTTCAAATGCTTAACATGGAATTAATTGGGAAAATGTTTAAGGCTATTAACAGGTGAAAAAGCAAATGGCAGGCACACAAAAAATGTTTGAGAAATAAGTGGATTATGTGCAGATTTGGATTATATGTAGTCTGTCATCGTATATTTTTTTCAGGTGAAATGTAAATTCTCAAATACTTTTTTATAACAATTTACTTTTATATATTTTATGTTTAAATCTAAATACTTTGGGTTGCACGTCGGGAATAAATTCCTTTAAAATAAAATTGGTTTTCTTATCCCAGAACGTTTCTTTTTATTTTCATTAACTTGTTTCCATTGCGATTTTAATTTCTTTTCCTATTAGGACAAATAGCTCAAGGACATTAAAGGCGCAAAGGCTCATCTCAATGACAAGTTAGTTAAATCCAACTGCTGGGCCAATAAAAATAAACAAAGAACACTAAAGCCAAAGAAAAACAGACAGTGCACGGAAAGTTTAATTTACCCGCCAAAGCCAGCCAACATTATTTGCCTTGGGGCTAATTTAATTGGTCCTTTTTTAAGGTAATTACACCGAGCAGTGACCTGGGGGCCAGCGGATCAAAGAAACGCATGAAAATGCAATTAACAGGGACAGAAATGAGCAAAAATAAAATGTGAAACCTCTGTCAACAGACAACTCAAAGCAAACAAAATGAAATGGCAGCCAAAAACTGCAAATCGAATGCAACAAATTAATTGTAACTGCGCTGTGTAGTTGTTGTTGAAAAACTGTTGGTGTTCTTTTTGTTGACTTTTGTCGGTGTAATTTTTGTTGTCTTTGCTGGTTTCAATTAGCCAATGCCGCAATGGTGACTGGCTGGTGAATGGTCTGCGTAAAATGACAAACTTTGCCAACAGCAGCTGCTATCCTTTGCCCTCTCCCCTTCAACGTCCATGGCAAAAACCCCCCTTACAACAAAGCCACCACCCCCCTTGGCCTTTCCCAACGTGTGTAAATATTTGACATGAGCACCAAAACACAAGAGTAAAGCAACATATCTGCTTTTGTTGTAAGCCAAAATGCAAACGGCATTAGCCATGGTCAGTGCGTTATGTCGAGGTGAATAACGGTGGTGCACGGAGAGAAATTTGTGTTTATTAGAATTTTATTTGAGTAAATAATTAGCAAAAATATGGGAAATTATTGAAGAAACTGAGAAATATCAACTCTTTTTGCAATAAATTAAATATTTTGTTTTAAGAAGAGTATTTCCCCAAATTTTTTAAGTAAAAAAAATTCAACCTTTTCAATAAACAATATTATTACAAATTTTAAAGCAACTTTTATAATAAAATTAAAGAATACTTTTTGTTTGAGTAAATAACTAGCAAAAATATGGGAAATAAGTTTATTAAATAAGAAATATAAACTTTTTTTTTGAATAAATCGAAAAAAAAATTTTAAGAGTATTTTCCGAATTGTTTAGTAATATTTTGAATTTATAGTCCTAGTATAAAGGAAGACAAATCAAAACTTATCATTAAAATTTAGAGAACACTTTTTGTTAGAAACTATTTGTGGAGATAAATCTCTAAAAGAGTTTAAAAATTCAGTTCTGTAAAAATCAGAGGTTCTGTTTCAGAATCTTTTTTAAATTACTTCCTATATATATTAGTGTATAAATATGTATTTGTTTACCCATATATTTACTGCGTGACTAACCGCCGGCCATCAAATGAAAATCAAACGTGAAACCAAAACCCGAAATACGTATTGGCCCCCCAAAAATCTGTTGGTCATTTGCGGTCACAGTTTGCCCTGGTATTATTTCGTTCTGTTTATAAACAGAATCTCTTATCAACCCCGAGCCCCCCGAAACCGCTCCTGTCTCCGCAGTGGAGCAATGTCAGAGCAACAACAATGGCTAATGACATCGTAATGAAATCGGCGGAGTGCTACGGATGCTGGGGGCTTATCAGTCGGTCCAGAACAATGGGCGCAATGCCAGACTCTCGGACTCACCTCATTCTCAATGTTTCTGATGAGCGGCGTGTTCCTGCTCTTCTCGCGCAGCGCCAGCAGCTCCTTCTGGTGCCGCTGCTGCTTCAGGTGGTGCTCGTGCTCGATTTTGTTCCACTGCTCGTTGGAGAAGCCCTCCTCCGACTCGGAGTCGGAGTCCTCGTTGGAGTAGTCCTCCTCGTCATCGTTGCTCCTCTGATTAATCTGCAGATTGGCATCTATCAGCTGCAATTTGGGCTTTTCAGTGCGAACTATGGGCTTAATGGTCGTGGTTGATGTGGTGCTTGAGGTTGTGGTCGGAGCTGGTGGCCTTGTGGTGTGTGGTTTCTTAACCACATCTTTGTCTTTGTCCTGCTTGAATAGCCAGTCGAAAATATTTCGTTTGCCTGCCGCCTTGTCATGCGGATTGGCCACACTGGGATGCCTGTTATGATTCTTGCTCAGATCTATATCCAAGTCATCCGTCTGATCGTAGCCATCGTAGTCCAGATCCTTCGATTCGATGAGAGGTCGCTTCTGGGTAAATAGGGAATATCTGGGCATTTGTCGGGCCAGTTCCTCGTCGACGGCATTGGAATTGGCCTCATCCTCGTACTCGTAGTCCTCGTCATCGTCATCATCCTCATCGCTGTCCTCGTCGGAGCCGCTGGAGTCCAACTCCTGTCGCCAGTTGGGACCTCGGGTGGATCGCGGCTCGGCCCACGAGGGAAATATGCCATCCCTGTCGAAGTAGCGGGTGTGATTCGAGACCAGGCCATGATGGCTGGTGGTGGGTGCCTCGGAGGTGACGATATTCCTGGGGGTGCTGGTGCCAATGGACAGGCGGTGCTGCTGATGACGCAGGGAGGGGAATACCCGCTGCTCCCAGCTCATGTGGTGGCGGTTGTGGTGACGCAAGTGGTGCTGCTGCATGGGCAAGTGGGGATCGAAGGACTTCTGGGCTCCCTCTGCCGCTGCTCCGATCTCGGGTGGCTGATGATTGCCCTCCAGTTCGGCACGCAGGTGCTGCTCGTGCCGCAAATGATGATGGTGCTGCTGATGTGCCTCCAATTGCTGCGCCTCCTGCAGTTGCTGCAATCTCAGCTGCTGATGGGAGCTGCGGTGACCCGGTGCCGGAGCCGCTGTGGTCATTATGGCTGCTCCTTTTGGGTCACTCGCGTTGGCCCCAGTTAGAGGCACCGCCAATAAGAGCAGCAGCAGCCCAATCATTTTGGGCGGTATTAGCTTTCCCCTCGGGGAATTTATTGCCATTTCTCGCGTTTTTTATTCCGTCGTTTGAAATTCTCTGTTCTTTGTTTTCCCGGTTCTCACTCGCGTTTATTGTGCACTTTTCTTTGTCGTTTGTTCAGTATTGCCTTTCCTTTTGTTCGCCAATTAGCAATAAATTATGCTCATCATATTTTGACACTTGTTGACAACTAAAGAAATCCTTTTATATTTTAAAAGGAATTTTAATTGTTCGTTTTAGCGGACATTGAAACGATAATCATTCCGAACGCCACTTGAATTGTATTTATAATACATTCGTATTTATATTTTGCTTTTTATCTGATGTTGAATCACTTACTGGGGACTTTTATTTTTCATTTAAATATTTTATTGTGTTTTGATGTGTGTATTTTGGGAATTTATTATATTTTATACTTTGTTGGACATAAAAGTGGGCTTATTTTATTTGAGAGATTATTAAAAAGTTTTTTTATATTCTTAGAAATTAATGAGAATTACTTTTTATTTCAAAAAATATTTATTTTAAAATTTTTATTTTTTAAGATGTTTAAATTGGTTTTAATTTATCACTTGGTTTTCATATATTTGATCGAAAAGTGCCACTTCCCACAGTTATAAATATTTTTAAATTTTTACACCTTTCTTATTCTTTCTTCTTTGTTTGTTTGATTTTATTTTCGACACATAGGCTTAGGCTTAAATTACTTTTATTTATGACACTAATTATTCACTCTCGGAATAATTTTTGTTTTTAGAATTTTTAGTTATTTTTGTTCACCAACTTTGATTAATTGAAATGGGATTTGCTTGTAAATCTAGCGCAAAATCCGCGCGACTTTTGACGCGATGCCAAAGGCAAGAAAAACACACCCACAATATCCACTCACGCACTTTCGAGTATATATTCTTCGGTATATATATATTTCTGGTACACGGCTTGTTTGTGCAACGGCTTGTTTGTTTTGATTCACTTGGCCAGATGGCGGTATCCCATAGATGGTACTGCTTCTTCTGGTAAAGATACAATTCCCGACGACTTACAGATAACGACTGAGGCAGATGCGCGCCCGGTGGAAAATGTTGAGATGTTTCTTGGGCAACAAACTACACTGGCAACACATGTTGCGATCCACAAGAGAGCATCGACTCTGGCAACATGTTGCCAGCAGCACGTGGAGTTTATGGGGGAAGCAAGAAAATCCAAATAAAATAGCTGGTTGTCACCTCGTGGTGAATAGTGGTGTTTGGATCGGATGTATGATGTTTTTATTTTTATTTAGAAAATTCCTCCTTCAGTTATTTTTTTTTATTATATTTTTACATATATTTGTGAGAAATTATATTCGTTAGTCTAACCAGTTCACTTAATTTCAGTTGGACATTGTGCATGTAGAGTCATAAAATAAAATGTCAGCAATCTCCCACACAATCTTCAGAGGCTGCAAGCCTTAGAAAAAACCAAGCACTCAGGAAAAATGTGTTAGTTTATTCTTTATAAAAAACATAGAAAAGAAAACAAGCCTACAAAACAAAATTGGAAATATATTCTTCCTTTAAGCTGTAGATATGGGTAATGAAAACCTCCTTTAATTTCTCTTTTCAGTAGACTTTTTTTCTGCCACTGTAGGCGCAATCATCTTCATCTTAAACCACATCAACAGCTTCGGCAATACGCCCATGTCTCGTAAGTTTCCCCCTGAAGGCTGAGAACTTCTTCTCGAGTTCTCAACCGCTCATGATTGCTGTGCGTTGGCTGCTGATTTTCCGCCGTTCGTGTGGGCAGTTGCACAGACATTCATTACATAATAATAATAATGAGATGGTGTATTATTTCCACCTCAAATGTGTACACATCTTCAGTGCGTTTAGTTATTTTCTTTCTTGTGTGATTTCCAGGAAGCCCGGAATTTAATATCCTTGAGCAGCGGCCACCAAGAGAGCAAGTAGCAATCAAGAACAAATTTTCCAACTAATTGCCATTAAACGAAACGTACAGAAAATAAAAACGAAAAAACGAAAAAGGTTTCCACCTAGTGAGTCACCAATTTGGAAGGAAGCCAACTTCTTAGCATGATCATAAAAAAATGCCCCAGCCTAAGACTGATCGATGATAAAAGAAGGAACAGACAGAAGGGTTGAGGCCGCAAATGAAGACTTAAGAACATTTTATGATTCTCCCATAAGCATGTATTTTCCTTAGTGGAAAATTGATTTTTCCCGGCTGGGCGTGCAAATAGGATTTGTCAGGCGATCAATTAGAGATTTGTGCGTTTCCCACTAAATCAGAGATGCTTAGATGCCTGATTATAACGAATTATGTGTGATAGATAGTCGTGGTGTAGCTTGTTCTGTAACTTCTTTTCTAAAATTCTATTCCCCTACTCTTTTGATCTTTTTGTTGCTTGTGGCCTTTCTTGTTTGATTGCTGTAAGCTCCAAGGCAAACAAGTTTCGTTTTCGGAGATTGTAAAGATTGTTATATCATTGTTGGGTATTTTGAGTTTGTTTTCGGGGTGGGTTACGGTAGGTGATAAGCTATAAAGCTGACTGTGCGCTTCGCTCATAAAACGCATATTAGGTGTTGAATTTTACGCTCCATCTGTGTTATGTTAAGGTAAAAAACAATATGATTTTGGTTTAATGGGTGGAGAACGTTTTGTGGAAAAGATATATCGAAGTAGGCAAAACTATATGGCTATCGATATTTGGTATAGGCATAAAAAGAGTTCCAACAAACCCTGTATTGAAGTAGAACATTTATAATAACCAGTAAAATCCTCATTAAAATGGTAACAAATTATAATAAAATAATAATAAAATAATAAATAATTCTGTGAACTATTTTAAAATTTTAAAAATATATTTAATTAATATTTTAAGTTCGTTTTTAATTGAAAAATGACAGGGAAATACTATAATTAAACTAATAAAACTCCTATTAAATATTTGGTTAACTTTATGTATATGAAACTACTTTTAAAAATATTTCCCTAATAATGTAAATAGGTACTTACTGTTAACCGAAAATTAAATTAATAAATTCTCCTATTTTAAGGTAATTAAGAAATTTTTTAACAATTTTAACACTATTATTTTGCATGCCTGCTCGACCTTAATGCACTTTTCCCGCAGCAATTAAGCTGCCTAATAAAACTCATATCCAATTATGCACAACATTCCCCAGAATGTTCTCATGTAACACCTAAAACCCCTCCTAAAACCCCCCTTGCCATGGGTTAAGCCCCCTTAAGCCAAGTTAAGCCAACTAATTTGCAACATTCTCAACTTCTCAACAAGTTTTGGGGAGCGACTCCCCAAAAACTAAATCCAGGCTGTAGCGAGAGAGGCAATTTAATAATCATGAGGCAATTTACACTGCACTTCACATCGGCTCACCCCGCTTTTGCCGCTTTTCCGGCATTTTCCAGCCCTTTTCCCCGGAGCTAATGAAATCATTGCCAGTGCTCGATAGAGCGTTAAAAAATCATCAAGTTGCTAATTAGGTTGACTAAAATGCTTCAGTTGATTCCGCTGCGGACGCGACACAAACTTTATCGTGTGGCAATCATGGGTTAAGGCATTAAAACCCACCCAAACAGCGAAAAACTCTTTCTACCCCTTTTAACCCATGCAAAACTTTGCCATGTTGTGGCTTTCCTTTTCTCTTAATTGTTGCCTGTAAAGTTTTCGCAACGGCGAGGAGAATAAGAAAATTCTTTTAAATTAATTTGGCCAGCATCAAAAGGTTAATAAATAAATCACTTTTAAAACTTGAATTAAATTAGACTTCGTTCGTGAGACTTATTTACGGGATTTTGAATTCCAATTAAAGAACCCGGAAAACATTGTTTCTTTTAGTTTTTAAACTTCCTATATTTAATAAGTAATTTTCTATTAAAAGCAAACAAAAATCTTAATATCAGCTTGCAAAATGATATAAAAAAGCTCCAAGTAACACCCTGCAATTAATTTACAATTCCAATTTAATTAAACAAACTTTTAATTGTGCTTTTTTCCTTAGCTACAAAATCACACAAATTTAATTGCATTTCGCCCAAAGGGGGGAAAATCCATGGCCCTTGGGGGCAGACAGTAATTAGCATTTCCCGATCGACCTAATCAATCAGGCAGCGGGGGCGGAAGAGTGGGCGGGGCTGCAGGTTAAATGCCAATAAACTTCCAGGAAAAACAATAACAGAGGAAAATAGCAAAAACAAAAAAAGGGCAAGCAACGTAGCAAAGTCAAGAGCGATAAACAAAAGTGGAGCAAAAGCATGGAAAACTGAGGGGAAGCGAGGAAAAGTGGGCGGCGGCTGATGGGTGTGGCAACTTTTTGGCTCAAATTGTTTTCCCCGTTGTTCCTGTGATTGTAATGGATGAATTTCTTTTGGCTTAGCTGCCGAGGCCATCTATAAGATACAGATACAAAACTGCGATGCGATGGGAACATGAAGCTATTTACCGGCGGGTCGTCGTGTTTTGGGGGCGTGTCCCCAGCAATTTTCAACTTGATATCTTCACCAGTTCAGGCCAGTTAGCTGTGTGTTGTGTGTGTGTGCAGGAATTCTGAACAAACAGACTAAGTAAGCGATTGCCAGGAGAGTAAGATGGCCAAGCAACTAAATTGGGCTAGGACGGGTTGAAGCGGCCAAGAAAATACTTTGTGCTCCTCAGCTAACTGGGTAAACTAAAAAGGAATTTGTAACTCGGAGTGGCTACAATAATAGCGCCAATTTGGCCAAGTGATATTTCCACAGCTCAGGTGACAAAGGTATTTATAACTCTAATTTAAAATAATAAATTACAGAGTATATAAATTAATTCAAATAAAATTGAAATACATTTCAAAAACTTTTAAAAAATAAAGGATTTAAACACTCAAACATCTGATCACAAAATAAATAAAGACAGTCAGGAATGTATACCCCAATAAAGTCTCTCCACCCCCTAAAATTGTAAACCGTCTTGAAAATAATATTATCCAGAATCCAATTAAATTTCCAGCATACTTCAATGGCTGTCAATCATCCTGCAACAAAGCAGTATTCCCCCTGAAATAATATACGATACTACAATTTATGGAGGCAACTCAATTTCCCCAACCGCATTTAGTTGCCTATCAGTCTTCCCTCACCTGAACCACACTTTGTAGCCACTTTTATGACATATATAACCCCAAAAGAATACCAAGGCGCACAAAGTTGCCAGCTCTCGCATTTTGCCACGCCCACTTTACACCGCCCACAGGCGACAAGGAAGTCGGATATATATGTATATATGGTATCCCTCCCAGGAGCCAGGGATAGCCAGAGACAAATGCCGTTGCCATTGAAGACGAGTTGCCATCATCTCCTGTCTCCTTTGCCTCGTTAAAATCTGTGAAAAAATATGTCTGGCTTTCCGTTATACAGGGCGATATCTGTAGGGTTACAGTTTTCCTTCCTCTTTTTTTTTTAGTGGCGCAGTTGCTGTGTCTGTGTAGGTTGTTGCTGGCTTGTTAACAACACCAGGAGGCAGACGCTTCCTTCGGCTGCCGCAGCTCCTTTTGAAAGCACAGGAAAAAATATATATAGGAAATATATTCTATTTTTATGGCAATGTTAAGAATTCTGAGGGTACAGTGGCCTATGTAAGAAAATAAAAATATATAGCGAATCCTTTTTATAGTTAAAAGTCTCTCAAGTAATTTCCTAAATAATTTCCTCTTCAAAAATACATCTCCAATAGCTTCTTACATTTTTTTCCAGCGTAATTTTAACGCGTTTCTTTTTTCCCATTGTCTTGGGCATCCTCAGCTCGTGTCGCGTGTTTTGGCCTCATCCTCTCCTCCCTCCTGGATTCTATTACCATTCTTTTTTTGCTCGTTGCTTTCTGGGTTATAGGCCCCTTTTGTTTGGCCAGAAAAGAAGGCGCCGCTTTGTGTCTGCTAGAGTGTTTTTTTCCTCGTTTTCCCCCCAAGCTTAAGATGAAATGTTTAACGCCAGTGGAGGCGGATGGCATAGGGAATAGACCATACAATATGCGGCCATTGATGGTGATGATGGAGGAGATGAATGGAGCCAAGAGGAAGGTGTTCCATACTAAACGGAAGTTCTGGCCACCGAGGCAAACAATTCCGCACTCTTTAGCCGAGTCCAAAAGGGGCAAGTAACGGGCCTGGGAATGTCAGGAGAACAGCTCAAATATTATCAGTTGAGTTGAGTTTGGTGTTGTCCAGGATGAGTCATGAGGGAAAAGAGCCATAAAAAAGATTATCAACAAGTGTCAATGTCCTGGGAAAAATAAAAGAAATTCTTTTAGCAGCTCGAAAGCATTGAGTAAGTGTGAGTGTCAGGAAATTAATATTTTAAAGCCTAAAAATGGGATTATTAAGTAAAACTCTGCTAAATAATTCCCTATTAGTAAAATACTATCGAGTCTTGAAGACAACCATTTAAAGTTAATAATTTAATGCTTGTGGCACCCAAAAAAAGCCACATTGAAGGGCATAACTTAAGAAGTCAAAGAAGAACTTCACCGAACTAAAGAAGCCCCATCATAAATAAATGGCAACGAAAAATTGCGCTTAAATCTTTGGGACTTTGTGAACTCTTAAGCCGGAAACTTTGCTGGGGCGGAAAACGGAGCCTTAAAGTGAACGCCAGAGTATGTTCCTATGGCAACTTTGAAGTTTTGACTTGGACACACTTGTTGCCGTAGTCAAAGATTGGGGCTTCCTCCTTCAAGGAGTGGGCCTAGTCACGTAGGTGGCTACAAATAACCGCCAGCCAAAAGCGACCCGAAAAAAGAGGAACATAATAAAAAGCGAAGGAATCGCTCAAATGGACACACACACAGAATCCAAGAGTTCTCTTCTCGTATCTTAAAGGAATATTAAAACAGTCAGGAGGTCGGAAAAGCCAAGATAGCTGAGTCGGCTCAGCTGTGGGCCATAGCTCAAGGTCAGAATGGGAAATCCGGTGGCGGGAAATGGGCAAGAGGTGGGCAAAAGCTGCTTCGGCTGTTTCGGTTGTTTCGGTGCCTTTTCGCCCGGCTGTGCATGCAAATAAATATAAAATTTTTATGAATGAACACGTATGATGAAAGAGCAACGAGGCCCGTGGACCCAACACACTCGACCTACAATGGGAATAAAAAAGGCGCTGGCACAACTGGTTGCTAGCGGAATTATATTTATAGAATCTGAGAAATACTTCAAAAGTTGTACAGATATTGAAGAGATACTAAATACGAGAGAGACTTGTAAAAACACATTTGCAATGCTAATTAGTTGTTGCCTATTTACAAACTTAAAATATTATTTTTATGTAGTAAATTAAACTTTATATTGTAGGAAAGAATTTTACAAGAAATTATCAGATTCAATTATAATTATCTTCGCATTCAGCCATTAAGACTATAATTTAAATACGTATTTATTTCTTATTAATGTCTTTCTATATTTATTAATGTTTTTATTATTGCGCATTTTAAAGAATTTCTTTAGTAAATACCAAAAATAAATGTTTTCAGCCAAAAAATCGTGAGTAAATATATAAAATATTTTAAAGTAAATGTATACATTTTATAAATATATTTTTGGGTATTTATTATTTTTTAAATCGTAGTTCCTGTGTTATTACTTTGATTTAATCCGATGATTCTGACCCATTGGGCCGTTTTTTAGTTTCGCCCACAGTGCGTGATCCTGTTTCCACGAAAATAAATGCCGCCTCCGCCTCTGCCGCATCCCCATCCCCATCCCTTTTGCTGCCCAACTGCGTCCCTGGAGGCCACCTCAGTACTGACATGGTTTCGTTTAACCAGGCCAGAACGGAAAATCTGTTAAAGGTAGCAGCCCAAAACCAAACCAAGCCGAAACTGAAACTGAAACTGAAACCCAGTTAAACGAAAGGGGGCCTGTAACGTGCGGGGGGCATGAAAACACAGGGACCAAACACAAAAAAATAAAGGAAAAAAAGGCTATAGCAAATACTTGTACAAGTTGGCATGTTCTCTCGGTGCTCGCGTTTTGCCAGTAAAATGTTTCTATTTTTATCACCATTACGAGATGGAAAACACCCTCAGCCCCTATCCGCCCCTTCTGTCCGATTTCCCAGCTTGATCTTTTTCCCATCGCCCCTCCACACATCTCACAGCGCCACTCTCCCTTTGACTGCATTTGCATGTGAAACAAGCAGATAAATTCAGACATGCAAACGCCATAAATTCTTGTGAGGCGAGCAGCACCAGGAGCAGTGCTAACACAGTAGCAGGAGCACACGGAAACTAAAATTTACAAGTTTCAAATTTATTTTCATACAAAAAATAGTTCCCCAAAAAAGGTAAAGATTTATCGAAGAAAATTGCTGAAATAAGCTGGTAAAATAATTTTAATTGTAACTACAAATAGTAAATTAAGAACAATGTATCAATCCATCTCTCGATTGATTTCTAAACTAACAAACAATTTCTTTATTAAAAAATCATTCTTCAAATTAATAAAAAAAGCCAATTTAAACTCAATATTTACAGGCCTCAACTTTTTTCCCAGTGTAGCAATAAGGGAACAGTAAGGTACCGCTGCAGCGTCGTCATTTAAAATCGAAAATTTCACATATTTTTGCATGAAATTTGCATGCAACAGTTCCGGAGGAAACAGGAAGCGGTAGAGTCGTAGATGCTGCGGCCAAGATGCAGTTTCAGATGCATCCCTTTTTTTCGTGTCCACATTGCGATACAGTTACAGATACATATATAGAGCCGGCATTATGTAGATGGCAATGCCATGCATCTTGTTCCCTAGAAAATGTTAGCTTAAATTTTGCGGGCGAGAACTTTTCAACTTTTTGCCTGAAAATTGAAAAAGTTTCATGTCCGAAAAGGGGGGCGGCTGGAAAACGAAGCTCAGAGCTGCGATACGACAGCATGTGGTAAGGAAATAAATTTACTTGTAACGACCTTAAAGTACCCGGCCCTTAGCTCATTAAAAATCAGTGCATACTTTTTGAAAAAACTAGAAACTATAAATTAGAAATGACTCAGAGTGTTTAGGAATGGTAAAAATTATTACACGATATAAATTTTACCTTAAATTGACAGCCAAAATTATTGTTTAAAGATTGTAAATATTATAATACTATACATATATAGATTGTTCTATTTTTATATTTCCCCTGCTTTTATTATAGTTTCCAAACATATTCGCCAACACCATATGCCCTTGTAACCAACTTGTACCGTGTATGACAAAAAAAAAATAGTAGGAAGATGGCCCTGAGGGGCAACTGATGCCTGTGATTAGACCCGAGGCACGTTCCCCTGGAAACTGCAGATACAGACCGCCAACGTGGACAAGATTTATGGCCTGCGATTGGGTTCCAGTTATTAGAAGCAGCCGAGAGTTGAGAGTCCAGAGTCGAGAGAGTTGCGGCTATCGAATGCCGTTGCATAAATCAAATTCATTGGCCAACTGTTTTCAGTTGGCTCCGAATCTGTCGACTTGCAGCCTCTCAGCTGAGGAGCCTTGGCAAATGGAGCAGTCAGGTGATTAGCAATCATCATCGGCCAGCAGGTAAGCCCGGTAAGAGCCTCGACCACTTGATTGAAATGTCCAACTGCCAGTAGTTCTGTCACTTTTCCCCCTTTTCTATTAGCCAAAGGAGTGGACAGCTTGCCAGGTTTCTGCATCTCAATTCTGACAAACTCGTCAGGGAGCCTGTATGCATGCAGGTTCTGGTCTGAAAATGTAACGAATTTCACTTAAATTGGTTCAAAACTTGTTAATTAAAATGCTCAAAGAAACACCCTGGAAAATCATGGGAAAATTCGGAACATTTTTACTTTACTCTGATGGATACAGCTTATTTGCTTTAAAAAAAAACTCTTCAAACTATCTGAAATAAATAGAAAACTCTCTAATAGTTTTAGGTAAGTAATTTTAATATTGAATCCATTTATCATAAACAATTTTAGTCTAGACACTATCAACCGGATTGACTCATCAAACAAGAAGGGAAAGGAATCACAAAGGCCGTCTTCCAGCGGAAAACCCCATTAGCCGCCATTAGAAAAGAGTTTTATGTTACCAGTTCGAAGCTAAAAGCATTTCAATCCGCAGAGCGAGAGACAAGGAAAAGCAACCTGAACCTGCCCCAATGCCTGCACTCAAGTCAAATGCAAATGAAACCACAAAGGAAGAAAGAAAATATAAAAAAGGAGATGAAATTGAAAATGGAAAGGAAAATGAAAATGAAAAAATAAAAATGGAAAGGCGGTTGCGATGCGATTGAGATTCTACAACTGGCGTCCCATCGAAATCGGTAGGCATCTGAATAATTGAAGTGTTTGGCATCGCACAAAGGGCTCTCCAGATGCAAAGATACATTTCCAGATAGTCAACAAGTTTTTCCTCCGGTTCCTTTTATTTCTTTCTTTTTTTGGTTGCTTGGAAAATTGCCAATTGTCAATGGCTTTGACATTGGCAGGCCAAGAAAAGCGTGACAAATTGTTGTGTGTTTTTTGCTTTTGAAGGAGGAGAAAGGGCAGGCCGGACCGCAACTCAGCAGGAGTCATAAATTCTTGGGCCAAGAAATTTATCAGGCTCAGCTTGGCCAATTGATTTTATCCCCGGCCTCAAACAAATCCAATTGACCAACAAAAAGTCGGCAAACATATAAAAATTCCGATTGGAAATTGAATCTAAGTTGAAGGCAGACACTTATGCAAGTTTTTTTTCCTCTTTTCTTTTGGCTTCTTGGTGAAAAGTTTCTGTGGCACTTGCGATAGAAGATTTTCACGGCAGCCCTAACTGGGAAAATAAACAAGCGGCAGCTGCAAAGCAAACACTCCACAAGTATTTCGAAGATGCAGCAGAAACGCATCTCGGAGATACAATTCGCTTCCTCATCGCCCGGCACTTCCACTTGTTGTTTGCTTTTCTAAGGTAACTTTAAATATTCTCCCGACTGCCTGCCAAAAATTAGGTGAGAATTTCGTTTAGCCCCACACAAATGGCTCCAAGTCGAAACTTTGCTTTCTATCTGCCGGTTGCATCTTCCAGAGTTGTGCGAACTGTCGCACATCATTTTCACCAAGCAGCTCTTCGATATGGCAATAATCGAGGCCTAGAGGGAAAGTTTAAATACTCTTTTTTGGGGCTCAACATAATTACTAAACCTTAATAATTTAGTACAAAAAATAGCATCGTATTGCAAGGGGGATACACTTTTTCTTAATTCTTATTAATTCATTTTCAGTAACTTTAAGGAATACACATAATTTGTATCCAAATCTTCTTATATTATTTAAGAACTCTTTAGAGTATTCTTTTTGTAAAATATGACAATAATATTTCAATGACCTCATGACTTATACAACCTTTTAATTCGGGTCAAAAACAGAGAGCCACTTCAAACCCATTCCCGATCATTAAACAAACTAAATCATCAATTCACTATACCCCAGCGGAAAACCAACTCCTACAACTCCCAGTATTTCCCTCCATACTCAGCACATAGAAAAAAAAATCGAAGCTAATAAATCAAGCAAATATTTGGGTCACGCTTCCGTGGCTGTGTCTGTCCGCAGAGTGCACACTGTACGGGGCTGTACGGCTCGGGGGAGGTGCAAATGGACATCGACAGTGTCTAGTAAAAAGAAAAATATTTGCTCGAAAATTGCCTGTAAATATTTGAGTCGGTTGGGTGTCTCGAAATCGGTTCGGTTCTCTTTTTCGGTTGATTTATGCGCGGTCAGCCACTCTTGACCCGAACTTAAATGTGGCCAAGAGCCGATATCTGGCCAAGACTGATGCCACATGCTTACGCACACATGCCTTGGCCATAATTCAATGAAAGTGTCAATAGGGCAGCAAAAAGCTGACCACCGAATCAACACTAACTCAATCAATTCCGGCAGAAAAAAAATAATAAACAATTTCCTTAACAAAACAAATATCGTCAGAACTTTTTTATTTTCTCGTTTTTTTTTCAGACTACGTGACTTGGTGACACAGTGCAACGCAGCTTGGAGCTTTAGGAAAATATATATGTATATGTATTTATGAAGGAAAAGTCTCGTTATTTGCTAAAAATTATTTACTTTACTTAGTTCTAAAATTAGATAATGGTATTTTAGAAAAATTTAATTTTTTTCTTGGAAAATAAATGTTTTACTAATTTAAAAAAAAAATAAAGTTAAATATACCCTAAATTATATGCTGAGTCTAAACAATTCTTCTATAAAGTCCTGTACCTAAATCTTAAAATGTTTTTCATTTCCAATTTTTCCATTCTCAAAAAAGATTTCACCAAAATCAACAAGAAAAAGAAAGCTCAAATTGCATTTTTATAATATTACTATAATTGTTTGCACAAAATCCCAATAACCCTAATAAAAGTACTATAAAATTCTAAATTTTCTTCGTATTTCCTTGGAAAAATTTCAACGAGAACCTCCAGTGCGAAGGACATCTCAGCTTGACTTTAAGCAGGCCTTTAAAGTCGCTAAACGTCAACTTGTGGCGATGGCCAAATGGCAAAATGGAAAATGCACTTTCCCACACACGTACACACCCAGAGTGAGAGAGAGAGGGGCACAGTCACGGATGGACAGAGAGGCACACACACATCCGGTTGGCCATTTGTCGGAATGAACTGGCAGGATTGCGGGCAGGGTCACGACACATGGCGGCCCAAACCGATTTCACCAGGCCAAGACCAAGCCGGCAGACAAACAACTGTGAAATGCATTTCGACATGTCCAAAGCACGAAAGAAAAACCAAAAAAAAAAAGCTAGAAAGAAAAGCCAACCTACTAGGAGCCAGATGGAGGGAACTTTCCTGGCCCTGCCATGCCATAAAAGTAAATGGAACATGTACAAGTGTCTCTGCACACACCTAAATATATTTCTAAACAGAGAAAAGAAAGTGCGTTGTTCAAATAAAAATTAATAATAATTTTTATGTAATATAAAAAAAGTTCACATAATATAATTCCTTGATAATACGAAATGGCAGCCTGTAAGTAGTCAGAGACTCAACAAATGCTTTAAAAGAACAAATATAATATTTAATTTAATAAATTGAGTATTTATTTGAATAATCAAAATATTTACATTTATTTTAATGTGAATTTCATGCTATTTCAATCTACTCTATTTTTCTGAGTAAGTTTGGATTAGGATCTTCCACTCCTTATTATTTTTATGTCTTAAATTAAATTTCCAATAATTTCCCCATGCGTTTTCCTCTCTGCAGGAACAAGTGTGTTTGTTTGAAATTGCCAACAACTGCAGCAAACTGTCAGCTGCTAACTTTAAAAGCTAAAAATGTTTATAGAAAACTCGTTACACAAATCGAATAGAAATTCTCGTCTCCACTTTGCAGCAGCCTCATTTCACGAGGGGGCGTACACTCTGGATGACCCTGGCCAACCCCGGGAAAACTCACTAATTTCCCATCGTAAAAACTTCAAATGCTGTTTGTCGACGGAGGTGTAATTTCAATAGGTGTATAAAAAGGGAAAAAACGGGCAGAGGAAAGGCCAATTGCTGGTGATGGACTTGCAAGTTGCAACACAAAAAAAGGGGGAGATATTAGTCCACCAGTTGCAATCTGTAATTGCTTAACTTTAATTTCAACACCGGAACACAGGTTGGGAATGTTGGATTTGTTTTCACAAATACAAACACTTACATTTATGGGCATTTTCTAAATAGCTGACAAAAGGTTTATTTAGGGGAAAATATAAATAAAGAAAGCAAATACAATTAAAATGTAAATTATAAATTGTGTTTTTTTTATTCTGCAAGTATTTAATAAACATCTTAAAGTTCCTTATCTTCATTTAACCTTTGTAGATAAGCTTCATCAACAGTAATAAATCATTCTGTCTCAATATCTTGATCTTTCTTTATCTATTTTCTTATCTTTTCCACATTTATTGTGTCAGATCCAATTTATCTTTCACTTTTTGCGTTAAACAGCAACAGAAACACTAACCTAACCCAATACAATTAAGCTTAATACCGAAGTTGGAAGAAGAAGGAATTTCGTAACAAAAAATGCTTGAGCTACTTGCCAGTTAATTCCCTTACCAATATCCCCTTAGAGCTAACCCCAATCATTTCTAATTTTCCTGTCCTTAGCCCTTTCATTATCACCAAAAAGCCTTGTCCCAATCCGTTTGTGCCAAGTATTTGCCACAATCAACAAACAATTAAAAAAATGAAAAAGGAAAGAAAAGTAGACGGAATTCGTGGACTAAACTTCGACTTTGACTCCTCTCATCTATTTGTCTAGCAATTAAAAAAGTATAAAACCAGCAAATTAAATGCGCCAACTGGCGGACGAAGTTTTTTTTTATTTTTTTCAAATTCTATTTTCAGCGCCAATTTTTTCAGCTGCTACTGCTTTGGCAAACTTTTTGCGCCAAGAACGGGGCGAAAAAAAACCAGCAAGCCAACAGGCGTCGCGTCGCCGCACTTAATTAAATTAAAAGGAGTTTTCCCACACCGCCGCACAGTGGCACCAAAACGATGCGAAAAGTCAACAATAACAAACGAGGGAACAAGAGAAAAATTTAGCAAAATGTTGGCCAAACAGACGGCGACAGTCGCGGGAAATCAGCAAAACTAATGCTGAAAGTTTTTTTTTTTGCGTTCGCGGGAGGAGATTGAGGGAAGGACCAGTGGGAGGTGGCACAAGTGGGTGGTGGGCAGTGGGTGACAGCTGCCTTCGGTGGTCGTGTAAGTCGAGTGGGCGTGGCCCGTCACCGAACCCACAGCACCGTGAAATGGCCGACAACGTTCATCTGCCAAGCGAAATTTAGTTTGCCGAACCGTTCCGGGTTTCACTTCCGGTTACTGTGAATTTCAGGGGATTTCTCCCGATCAAAAACTTTGGTTATTATTAAATTTGTAATAATTTCTAATAAAAATAAAGCGTAAAGCATACCATTGTGGGTTTCGTTGTGAAAGTTTTACAGAATTTTAATTCTTAGTGATTTACCTAAATTGTATTATTAAAAGTAAATTAATATTTCCCATGTAGTATGATCAATATAAATTCTAGTTACATTTTATATACGATATTTTGTATAATTTTTCAAACAAATCTTTGAAAATCCAACCATTTTTTTCCTAAACCTAATTAAATCACTTTATTTTGTTTATATTTCAACCGATTTTATAACGCAGAACATTTTTGTAAGCTTCCTTTAACGCCCACTATGTGCTTTTCTTTTTTGGCCAACTGTCGAGGGCGGCACAGAGTTTATCAACTTAATTAGAGGCTTGATTACGCCGACTCTCGTCCGTCTCCATGGGCATTAAAATTAAACGCGACGTGAATGGCTAAGGAGACTGCGTCAGGGGGCGAGCGAGGATCCGGACGCCGAATACGGAACAGGAATCCGGAGACAGGATCCGGATACGATGGCGGCACTTTGACATTTTAAAGCAGCCGCCGCCAGACGGCGTGTCTCTTATCGCAGGCACCTACTACCCACCACAGCCACCCAACTGGCCCCCAGCCCCGCCTGGCAACCCTTCCGCGCGCCACAGTCTGTTATCAGCTTATGGCTCCCATTTGGTTAGCAGCCCTTTAACTGCTTGCCATTTATCGTAGATTTGATTTATGGCGCAATTAAAAACTGCCCCAGATGAATTGTGGGCGGGGGAAGGCGGATAAAGGGCGGGGTGGGCAGCAGTTCACATTTAAGGCGTGGCCAGCTCACACGATCCACGGCGGCATTTCGCTTCTTTTCGCCAACGGGGCAGCATCGAAGCGAGCCAAATTTATGGCAACAAATTTATTGGCAAAAAGTGGCGTTGGGGAAGAAAAAAAAAGGCGACAAATTTAAATAGAATTTTCGCTTGCTTAACAGTGACAAACGGGACGGGAAAAGCGGAAAAGAGCAGAGCTGAGATGGTAAATCCCACTAAGCTACACCGCAAAATATTTAAGCTAAGGGATTTTGAAAGGGTTTTCTAAAGAGGCAGTAATAAAATATATAAAATATATACATATGTATATTCAAGGGTTGTTATATCTTTTTCCACTTTTCTTTAACCTTTTTTATTATTTTTTGTTTTATTTTGTATGAAGTTAAAGAACTATATTTATACAGCTTCATTACATATGATTTCAGGCTGTTTCTGTTATAAAAACTTGCACTGAAAGTAAAGTGGATTGATGTGCATTTACCTTAACCAAAGACTTTAAAGCTTCCTAAAATATTATGAAACCCTTACAGCTAAAATATTTTCTATAGGAAGAACACTCTCTCGGAAACTACCTCAGCTACACTCGCTCCCAGGCCGTGTCAACTTGAGTTAGGCTCCACCTCCGCCTTGGAACTCCACACTCCAGCTCCAGCTCCCAGCTCGGCCTCCTGGTGTTTGCCATCATTCGCCAGCTGTTTGCCTGCACTTTGAGTTATGCATTGTGGGACCGCTCCGGCCTTTTTGGACTCGTGTCAAACATATATATATAGAGCGACACAGTACCGAGCTGTGGCTATATATAACGAGTCAGTGCAACATGTTGCCAGTGCCATGAAATGTAAATAAATTTCTCATGCGGCCTGGCATGTCGTAAAACACGAGGTTAATGTGGTAAAAGCTGGCTAGACATCTGATTCATGGCACTGGGGTAGCGGGGTGTTAAAAGGGGCTAACAGGAGGAGAGTTACCCACAGCGGGCAACATATTGTTGCCTAAGCAAACTATTAAGGACAGTAAGTGGCATTTAATGGGGTTTACTCGTGGATGGGAAGTGCAATCGCATATTTCATTGCCAACTTTGGTTGCGCAGCAGAACGGTTTTAGCATAGAGGAAAGGCAACTTCCCAGAGGAAGCTACAAATCTGGACAACTTAGACAGGATAGTGGGGACCAAGTTCTCTTGAACAAACTTCTACAAGTTCCACATTCTACAAGGGAATAATTTATGGAATCCGTTGCTTCAACATAATTGATTTTAAATATCTTGAAAGTTCAATATTGTAGGTATTTAAATAAATTTAAATATCGTGTTATTGAAACTCCACAAATAATTAATATAATTAAATATAAACTGTTCTTATTTTAGAAATTAAAGGATTTAAACCTACTTTTCTCCCAACAAATTCCAACGCAGTAATGATTTCACCCAAACCGCCGCCGTAAAGTATGCAACATTTGTTGAGGATTACTGCGGTCGTGCCTGAGATTTACCCTTAACCCATTACGGCCTCGTCCTGAGGCGACCAACAGGTCACGCAGTCAATTATTATAAACTGACAAAACTGCTAAGGTAACAAATGTTGAAGCTCAAGCTGAAAACCCCTTCGGCCTCTCCATTTAATTAACACGCAGACACACAGACACGCCAAAAAATTGAGTTAAAACTTTTTTTGCTGCGGCACAAGCCGTGAGAGGGGTTAAGGGCGAGCGGGATGGAAAATTAATTTGGCGCCCTTTTGCCCGCCGCTCTAACTCGCACATAAACTTCTAATTGGCAGCACATTCCGCATACGCCGCGTTGGCCCATGGAAAAACTTTTTCACCCCAGCCTGCCCGGGGATGAGCCCCCAAAATGTGCGGGGGGGAAACACAACTTTGACGTTTTTGTGTGCGGAAAAGTTATAATAGATTTTTAGTTTCACTCACTTAGTTGAAATATTTTAGAGGGGGCGTCAGAGCCGGCAGAGGCAGAGGCAGCTGGCAGAATCTGCTCTCGTCCGACCAGAAAAACTAATCATTTGTAGTTATGGACTAAGTTGACTTTCAGCCCGCAATGTTCACAGATTGAATTGAATTGTTTTCGGGCTTGATGATTTTGTGCGGAAGAAGGTCACTTAATTTGCCTTCAATGGGAGTTTGTGTAAATTGTTGTTGTTAAGTTGATCATGTGGTCGGTCGGGTATCAAGTTAATGGGGAATACTATATGTACTTTGAAGGGAAATGTGAGCTTACAATTTGTAAAAGAATTTATTTGTTGAATTAAAATAAGTTTATAATGGTATATATGCTGCTTTCTTAAAGCTAACTTAAAAAAACGAAGACTTTATTATCAATTACTCAAATCCTTTTAAAGTTAATTAAATTATGAAAAAGAACCCCGCGGTTACTATCAATTACTCAAATCCTTTTAAAGTTAATTAAATTATTAAATTATTAAAAAGTATCCCGCGGCTCAGCAAAAAGCATATAAAACTTAAAGCCTTAAACACTTCTCCAAAGAGGTTCCAGTGTTAGTTAAAATTTATTTTCCATTATTCATTGGCTTTATCAGTTTAATCTTCTTCTGTAAGCGTCGCCAGCTTCCCAAAACTCAATTATATTTGTTTATTCATTCCCAAAACTAATCCGGCTATTTAATGTGCTCAACTTGGCCAGCAAACGCATATATCTTGGGCCCAGAATTCCGCTCAAGGAAACTTTGTTGTTCTGGTTTCCTGGTCCTGGGGTCTACGGTCCTCTGGCTTTTTCCCGCTTAGCCCGCTCCGCATTTCCTCGCCTGTCTCGAAAAACTTTCCCCTGGGCGTCATGCTGTCTGTGCTTGTGGCTTTTCGCTGCCAGTTTTATGGTCAACATTTTCCCCCACACCCACTTAGCTCTCCAGGCTCTCCTGTTTTGCTTCTTGGTTCATATATCTTTAATTTTTTATGCTCGCCGTTATGTCAGCACATTTGCCATAGCATACTTTTCAGCAGCCACAAAACTTGAGTTGCTGTCATTAGCGGGAAAGATTCTCGAGAAGAAGAATTGCCAAGAGTGCACTCTAAGAAATACTTTCAGAATAAGTACATATTTCCAGTTAATTTTGTTGATACGAAAATATTCTCTAGTCTTTAAATTCTAGTTATTTAAATATTTTAAAACACTTCGTTTTTCTCAAATTTATTTAAATTAATGAATATGAAAACATATTACTTCAGAATATTTATTAAACATAGATTATTTAGAATACTTATTAAAATGTATATATACTAGAATATGTATTAAAAATAACCAAGAAAAACTATAAATAAAACGTCATTTAAGCATTTAAGAAAGGAATCTTAGCTTATAAAAATCCACAAATATATCACTTGTATGTATAATGTATTTATTTATTATTATTTATTAACATAATTAGGCATTACCTATTTGTTTCAGGTGCAGCTCCTGGATTTTATTTGTGTGAGTTGACTGTTTTGTGGCCCATAACTGGGTCAACAATGGGAGCTCTTTGAGCTCCTTTTCCCCATTCCACAGCCGACTCCTTGGCCGCATGCCTTCCTCCTGCTTTGTGGTTATCCTGGTTGGTTGCTTTGCCATTGTTGGGGCCATCGCCCGTTTACAAGTCAAGTGGCGCGCATAACACCAAAAAATTGTGTAACGAAAACAATTTATTTTGCTGTAGAACTTGACGTTTCACTGCTGCTGAATGCCTTCTGCTCCACCTCCTGTCATTGTCAGCTGGCCAGATTTGACAGCCAGATTCCGACAGCCTGCCAATGCGTATTTTTTCCTCCCCAATCCTCTTTAGTTTTATTCACGCATTTTAACGTAGCATTTAATGACAGCCATTTTTATATTTGTTTTGTCAGTTTATATTATTTTGCGGTTTTAAAATGCCAAATCGCATTTATTTATCTTTTGATTATGACGTGTAAATTTAACAGCCTGCGAGGCCTGGAATTTGCCCTGCAGCAATTGAGTAAAAATTGTTAATTACATTTCAATTGGCATACATAGGCTGGAATTTTCTGGTTGACACTTGCCTGAAGTATGCCCAGCATTGGCTGTTAAATATTTGCATTTATTGCATAATATTGGCAATCAAATATTTACGTCTCATTGCTCTCGGGGCGGGGTATAATTTTGGTGTGTTTTGTTCATAAATATTAAATGCTTTGCGGCCGATTGGGCTTGAATTTTAATTCAAAGTGCATATTTGCGAGCATTGTTTTATCAATTAAATTATTTGGTTATTGGTAACTTGAAACTGGCCTTTAATGTAAAACGTTTAAAGTGGTTATTCTCTAATATATTTTAACAGCCAGATATCTTTAAAGACCTAAGCAAATGTAAAATTTTTTTTTTTTTATATGTTTATTTAATAAAATATTAAATATTTAATCGATGTTTTTTTTTTTTTTTTTTTTTTATCTTTTTTTGGGAATTACTTAAATAACTTAAAAACTTAAGATATGATATAAGATATAAATTATTCAAATAATGATTACCCCTGTATTAATATATTCTTTTATCAATACTTCCTCTATATGATCTACCTTAAACCCAATATTGACATGTTTTCATCGCATTTACTGAAATTTGGTGCATGTTTGACCTGCTGGCAAATGCATTGGCAACATCTGGCAAACATTTTAGCCCACTGACCAAAACGTGACAATTTTGGCCAAGCACCAAAGCCAGACAAACCGAGACTGAGGGCAAACATTGCAGCTACTCGGAGTTGGCCAAAAGCACTTGGCCATGTGTGCGAAAGCAGCTGTTCGCTTATTGTCAGTAGCTTGGCTTACAGCTCTCAGTATTTGCATAAAGATTCGATTCGAGATGGCGGAATGAAGAGCTAAGGAGGGGGGATCAGGACAAATAGCGCAAAGCTGCCGCAAAAATCAAGGAAATGCAAACAAGGGCAAAGTGCCCAGGGCGGGAAATGAAAGCAAAGTCTCCGAGTCAAGAACATTTCCATAATATTCTATGCTTAAATAGTAGAAGTTTTTCATTTTATTCGGAAGGTGCTATAAGAAATTTTAATACATCTTAGCATGTTAAATTTGAAATCCTTTGCCAGTTACGGGTTGATGGGAAACGCTATAGTGTTCATCTTGCCGTTAATATCATGATTCTCAAAGTGAAAGTGTCTCTCGATAGCGACCACAGGAGGGGTGCCAGTGCCAGTGGGTTTCCACAAAGAGCTACTACTGCAGTTAAAGGTCCAGTTCGAGGCTTGCGGAATCCTGGTTACCAAATCGAAGCACTGGGCCAACTTAGCCGACCACACGGAGGCCGTATCGAAGGCGATGCGCTCTCGCTTATAGAGCTTCACCACTTCACTGAGGGTTCGAAACGTACTCAAGGTCATCACGGCCGTTGGTTTGTCGCCGAAATAGTACTGCGGGAAGTCCAAAACGATGATCGGCGATCCCTTCATCCTGTGACCATATCGCTTCTTCGTGTCCTCCTCCTCGAACTCCTCGATGTGAATGGTCTGGCAGCCCAGGCGTTCGATCAAGCTCACCGATTTCTGGTAAATCGGATGACGTTGAATGCGCACATCCATTGGCTTAAGGTTAGCACGTATTTTCTTCACCACATCGTCCCTGATGCATTCCTCCACGAGCAGGGTGACCACCAGTCCGCTTCCGATGGGGTGCACCATATCCTTAACGATGATCTCAATGCACTTCCCCACGTTTCCACTGGCAAATAGAATCATTACTTGGGGCTTCACCCACTGCTTATGGGTTCCATCCACGGGATAATGATACTGATGGCGCTGGAGTAGATGTGAATAAATGTCTAACTCCAAACCTATTTCAGGGTCCTCACTCATTTTGTTTCCGGTTGCGTTGAATTTTGATATTAATTACGTAGACTTTTGATTTGTTTGAAAGCAGAAGCTAAGATGTTTGTATTTAAAAGAGAACTTAGCGTCAGGGGAGTTTCGTTTTTATTTCGCATGCCTAAAATAATTTATTCATCAACCTTTCGCCTGAAATATATACACAAATTACACCCCAGAGCACTTAGGACAATTAAAAATCAAACAAAGTATGCAAAGAAACTGCGGAAGTCCCGGGACCGCCTGGAGCCTAATGAAACTATGTGAAAAACTTGCTGAAATCGGCGTTGAAAACCGAAAGGCCGCACAAGCTGAGTGCAAGAGATAAGCCTAATGAAGATTGCAATTGCCCAATTGTTGCCACTCTGCTGCTGCACAGATTTTGTGTGTTTTTTTCTTTAGGCAATAGAAAAAATTAGCAGCAATTAAAGGAAACTCGCAACGAAATGCGATAAGTGCGGCCGATATAAATGTGTTTGAAGTTTCGCATTTGGGGGAATGAAGGTGAAGTCAAAGTCGATTTCAGGCGGGCTGTGTGTGTCGTTATGGTCTGAAAAATTGGCCCAGCCAGCCATTGGGAAAAGTGGCCATAAGTGGGTCAAATTGAATCTGATAAATGGCCAGGCAGCTGCTTGACTCTCGCTTCACACAGAACTTTATGGCAATCTATTTCCTTATTGAACTTTCTTCTTCCTAATGCTTCTTGTTCTTGTATATTTATCAGTTTAAATGGAAATGGCTTTCATTGACTTTTATTTGCAATAAATGTGCCACTTTAAAGGATTGAATTTGGTTCTCTTGTGGTTAATTGACATGAAAGCCGGCTGGTTCTTAGAAATAAATATTTAATATTCTTAACTTTAGCTTAGTTTAAAAACTGAGTCTTCCTCGAAAAGCCTTCATAATAAATTACAGTCTTTTAAGGTTCATAAAAAATGCAAGTACCCTGAACGAGGGCCCCAATTAAAGTGCCATCATCATTCCCACACTCGTCTTATAAAGATGTACGTACATCAAGTCACAATATTTTGACATCTTGCTGTCAGGCCTGAAATAATCATGGCCCTTAATGAGATGCAAGACGAATGGGGGCCGTGTTTTTTTGATAAATTGATAAGGTCTTCGGTAGGTACAAATTACAGGGCTGCAAAGGTTGCCCCCGGTACTCTAACAAACCCAATTAAAGCCGTATATGCATAATCAAAATCAGAAAAAAACCGAAACTTGTTGTGCATCTTGTGAATGAGCATTGGATCCGGACCTGAATCGAGGCAGAAAATTCAACAGAAGCAGCAGCAGTCGCATCAGAATCTTCAAGGGCGATCGATTAACGCGAAACTGGTTTTGAGACCATCTGGAAAATCGGGTAGCGACGAGGGGCGTAGTAGGTGTCAAAGGCCCCTGCATCTCGATGAGTCAGCCTTTATTATGATTCCCACTTTTAATGGTCAAGGCCAAGTCGCAGCAGCTCACGATCTGACAAATTGAGTTAATTTAAATATTTGGAGTAAGAGAAACAATTTGTTACCTTAACATATCGTTCGATTTCATTTATTATTGTCAGTCGCCCACGTTGAAGTTTTTTTTTTTCAAGCCACTTAAACACAATGCGGAAATGGAGCACATTTGACTTATAAGGTTAACATATCTTTGGCTGCATTTAAAATTCAATACTTTTATGCCATTATGGCTTGTATGTTTCCGATTGTTTTTATTGTCCTAAACACCCAATAAAAACTTTAATCTTTAAACTCTTTTTCATTGTTTAAAAATATTTGCTTACATATTCCATTTAAGACCTTTTCATCATGCAAACATATTCGAACACTTTCCCTTTTTTCGCCCCACATAATTCCCGCAAATCCCTGTCACTTTAATAAATATTAAAATATATAAAATGCAGATGGATTAAAAAAAAAAGGAAATGCATTAATTGCCATAATATTGTATAAGAGCGTACACGCATTGTGTGCAATCTGCAACAATGTTGCAATTGCCATCAATTAAAGGAAAATCCTCAACAATTTGCATGGCCATGCAAATTATGCTCAACAGGCGGGAAAAAAGCCGATGCCGGCGAGATGGAACAAAAGAAAAACTTGAAAATAAAAACAAGTAAGGTAAAATGAAAATGAAATGAAAACGAAACGAAAACTTTAGTTGCACAGAAATTGACGTAACTGGCATTTAATTTGCAGGCGAAAGGCCATGCGATATATCGAAAAAAACAGACGTTCAGCTACTTTCTAAAAGCGAAATCGAAAGTTGTCAGTGTGATGAAGGAAATCACTCCTGGACATTTAAATATCGGAAGAGGTATTCAAAGACAGAGTAGCCTTAAAAATAAGTCACTTAAATTAATATAGACTGCTAGGTATTTTCTTAAAATATATAATCAGTTGGTAATTAAAATATTCCTCTTAAAATAAATAATTTATTGTTTAATAATATATTTCAATTTGGAGGATTAATTTTTCTCTTAAATAAGATGTACCTGAAGATATTATTAATTAAAGTGATACCTAGAAATCTATATAATATCATCTCAACTTATAATTGTAAATTATTTTTCTGCAAACTCCCAAGTTTAATCAGGGATATGTTCATTTAAAGAAATCTTTGATGCCATCTTGATAAGTTATTCCTTGTTATAAAATCCACCTGCCTTCTTAAATATCTTTTTACGAACGCATACAATCAATAAACCCAGTGTCATTCTCATTGAACTTATCTACCAATTGGGGTAGAACTGATATGAGATTGATGGGCCCTTTTTACGTGAAGTAGTTGTATGACACCAGCAGAAAATATAAAATGAGTATACAATTTGATTGATTAAATTTTATCGAAGTCATTTACTTAAAAGTTCAAGAGTTTACAAATTAGTTCCATTTTATATTAATTAACTTTACTATCAATTAAATAAAATTTTTGTTTTATATTAATAATCACTAATTCACTAACCCAATTATACAGGCTATCATAAAGGCATACTACCAAATTATCGAACATTGTCGAGGTAAGTTATCAGTAAATATATTTGACAAATATTGTCATTTGCTTTACGGGATGCCGGCAGTTCTCTGCGGGAAACCTTCCGGTACGGATCGTAAAACCATTTCGGAAATAATGGCCGCAACGCGATCTGTAATCGTTGGGATTATTTTGCTGAAAGTGCTCCTTATGATTTTGATCATAAGTCCCAGTAAAACGGACTTTGATGAGAAACTCGTAATGAAGGAAGATAATTATAGGGAACAGTTCTCAAACAATGAACACTTAATGGACTTTGCGAATTTCTCGTATACGATAGAACAACCGCCCTGCGAAGCAGAAACGCAAGGACTAATACTCATCCACACGGCACCTGATCACTTTGAGAAGCGTTTAGTGATTCGAGAAACCTGGGGAGGCGTCAGTTCTGTCCAGGACTCTCCTCTTCGGTTGATATTCGCTCTGGGAGGAGTGCAAAATGATTCGCTGCAAAAATCGCTGATTGAGGAGCAAGCTCTGTTTGGGGATCTAATGCAGGGGAACTTTCTGGACACTTATGTCAATATAACGTACAAGCATGTTATGGTCCTCAAGTGGTTCAATTCGCACTGCAACCAGGCCAAATTGCTGATGAAAATCGATGACGATATATTCGTGAATACCAGGATACTATTGGATAACCTAGTGGAGCCTGTGGTTGCCCCCGATAGAATGTTGAATAATATTTTACAGCTGCGAGAGAATCTGTTGTTGTGTTCAATAAATCCGCATTCTCTAGTGATACGTTCCTATCAGTCCAAATGGCGCGTGAGCGTCCACGAATATCCGGATAGGTATTACCCAGCCTTTTGTCCGGGCTTCACTGTAATCTACAGTCCAGATGTGGCCGAGAGGCTATACGAGGAGGTCCAGCAATCACCCTACTTTCGACTGGACGACGTCTACATCACGGGAATAATGTCGAAACGTGCCAATATCTCGATCACAAACCTAAAACCCTTTGTTCTCTATCCCGGAAAGTTGAAGAGGAAGTTGCTGAGCGGCGAAATACCAGTGTCAGCAACGGACTTCCTGGTCTCCTGGCACAAAATCGAGCCCGAGGAGATGAGAGCCTTGTGGGCATTGTTCGCCGGCGGCAAGTAATCGGATTCAAGAGCCGAGGCCCCGAGCCTCCACAATCTCCTCAATCCAGCTCCAATTCATTGCGAGTCAAGTGCGTTCAATTTCCTTCGGGGAACCTGCCCTCATCAATATAAATCACAACAAAGGGCCCTTGGCAACTGGCTTTTGACATTGTTTACCTCATCAGTTCGTGGAGGCCCTTACATCTACTTGACTGATGCTTCCATCCTTTGTTTTTTGGCCAGTCGGTGGTAGCCTCTGTTGCCTGCCAGTCCGCCTTTTGATGGATGCGTTGCAGCAGCTGTTTTTGGCCAACAATGGAGCGGAATAGGGGCAGTAATGCGTTGACCAATCAGACACTCCAGTTCATATTTTCGGGGCTTATGAACTTGGTGAGTGAGGGATACGTATTCCTCTTATTCCTCTGTCAGCATCAACAGTTGTGTTTTTGATTAAAATCTCATAAGTTTCCCATACTGCCAAAATAATTTAAATAATTTGGAAACTGGTATTATGATATTTAGAAATGAATATAGGACAGGTAAACAAAAAGATTTTAGTTTGTGTTTTCTAGAAGATTAAAAGGATATGCCTAGTATGTTTACAGATAGTTCAGGATTTAAGAAAAGTTTTCTACTAAAGTGTGTTAATTTTTTAGTTCAAGTTATGCCAAAATGTTCATTCTTATAATTATAATCATAAACATAATTAATTGTACTTTGTTTTTAATATAAATAGTGCTAAAACAAATACCGAGCACTTCTAAGTAGTTAAAGATAGAGAGACACACGCTTCCGCTGATAATACTTAATTTGTATTTCATCAATGAAGGCAACAGAACTTAAAGACCGTAATCTACCTCTTTAAAAAGTCAATAGTTTTTAAGATTATTTAATTATACTTAAAGCAACCAATCATTTCTGTAATGCCCGTCTAAAGTTGCGTTGTCAAGCCGTGACATTAAGCTCAATTTGTGATATGCGCTTATCTCAGTGGCCGTATCTTGTTCGCAGTTTTGCATCGCCGCACCAAAGTATCCATTGAGGTTGGCAATTTGAATTGCAAAACGAAAACGACGCCGACGCTTATCTCGCAGTATTTATCTCTGACGGTAGCGGGCTAGGCAAATATTGTCCAGGGCATAAGCACTCCGTATCTCTCAGTTCGTATCTGATTCTGTATCTATGTCGGCGGCAGCTAGCTTCCAAAACAGCTGCAGGCCAAAGTGTCAAAGTCTGCACACTCTGATGTTGCATGTATGCAAATTATTATCAGTTTAGCACTATTTTTACCAAACATTTTTTAGTTTTAAACCCTCAGAGCATTAATTTAAGTAACTTAATATTTTTATTAAATTTCAAGTGAATCATCTCGGCAGAAATTATCAGAACCTTCAAAAAAAAAGTGTAACTCAGACTAATTAAATTGAAGTTGCTGGCACATAATCAATGACAAAGAGATTTTTATCCATTCATGATACTTTTTAATTAAATTTTTACAGGTAAACTTTTTGACAATTTCAGCGGAATTTTATTCGACAAGCTTATCAATTACATTGTGCTACAAATTAAGAAGAATCGTTGGGTGTTCTTTTGATAAGACATTGACAATATTTTCTACTGTCATGTATTTCAGCTTTTTGCCCTTCAAAAACAGTACTTTGTAAGATAATTATAAATGGCTTTTGTTATTTTTAAAATATATTTTACAATATTATAAGAAATTAAATATAACTAAAAATGAAATCCCACATGTAAAGCATATAATTATCACCTTTACTCTTATTGTTTTCTTAACAAAACTGGGATTTATTTTTCGCATTGGCTTGCCTTTTGTTATGAAAACCGTTTTCATTTAAAATATTTGCCATATCTCAGTTTTTGCTTGCCATCGATCAACAAGCAGTCGCACATATTTGCCGGGGCATAAAAAATAAAAGCACAATCACCCCTTGGGTTCCGGTTTTCTCTTTTTTTAATTTTTCTTTTTTTATTTTGTTTGACAGGAACAATGGCGCTTTCCTTGCCTTTAGTCATCATATTATTTTCAGTACCCCCCTCCAATGTAGTTAGCCATTTTCCGTGTGTGTGCGAACCGTTTTCCTTTTTTGTTTTCAGCGTTTTCATTCGATTTTTTCCTCCCTTTTTGGAGTTCCGTTCTCTGAACCAACAACAATGGATGGGCAATCCAAAAACGAGCATCCATTTTCGATTTTTCATCGTCAATGGCGGGCACTTCTTCCTTTCTGGCTTGACTTATTTCTTTGCCGTTGGATTTTTCCTGTTTTTTTTCCAGCCCTTTTCGATATTGTTCGGTGCATTTTTATTGGAACGCTTTTGGCTCTTTTCGCGGCAAGGGAAAAATGGGAGCAGGCGGGGGCTTTCCCTTTGGCTTTTTGTGACGGGTTCCTGGCCATTGTTTACTTCCGTTTCCGGTCGACAAAAGGAGGCAGAGCAGAGTTTCGAGGGTATTGGCATATGCAAATATTTTCGACATGATTGCATTTTTCTCTCTTTTGATTCCCTGCCATTGTGTGTGTGTGCGACTTTGTGTTGTTAATCGAATTGAATGAAATTAAAAATATATATATATCTGCATCGGAACGAAATGAAACTTTAAAGGGTAACTGAGGCTGTCATTTCAGATTCTTTTCCCTCTGGCTTACGGTTTTTTTTTTTACCCAGTCCCACTTTTATCTCTTTTATCGCATTTGTCATGCACAGGCTGCTTCATTCTAAGGAAAATGAGGAAAAAGGACACTCGCATGTCGCTTAAATGTAATTAAACGAGTTTGTTTATTTTACAAAATGTGCTTCGCACTTTTCACGCGCTTTTAAGCAAATTTCGAGGCTCTTTTTTCCGCGTTTCGTGGTCGTGTGGCCTAATTAAGTAAAAATATTTACCCACGTGCCGCCTCAACCCCACACATTTCCCATCTTAACGTTTGCCTTTTTAAACGCTCTTAAAATGCTTAGCTCCGGTGCTTTTGGGCGATTTTTACTTTATGTGTCGTGTAAATAAAAATTAAAAAGCGCTCACTTTTCGCCTCCCTTTTGCCTTTATAAATTTTTTTTGTTTTAACTTTTTAAGCGACTTTTTGTGGAGCGTGCTTAATTTTTAAAGACCTTGTTTTTGGCGGTTTGACGGTGGAAGACCCATGGAAATTATGTTTATACAGGCAATGAAAAGTTTAACTTTTTTTTGAGTTGCCATATCCGTTACAATGCAACTGATACTTTTGGGATTTTTGGGTTACTTGGCTAACAAATCTTTTAGCCAATTTGTTACAAGACTTTATGGCTGTTTCTAATCGTTTACTTTTGTAAACTTTTGTGGATTTTTTGAGAGTTTTCCATGATTGCTTAGGATTTTTATGTAAGGTAGAGTACACTTTGAAGTTTGAGAATTTTACATTAATATATTACATCTCATTTCAGGCTAATTTTCTATAATCTGCTTACATCTTAAAGGACTAAAAGTTAATAAAATTATTATAAAAATATATACCGCCTCTTTTATTCGTTAATAAAGTCCGGATTGTATATTATTTAAATTTAAAATAAGTAAGTATATAAATAAAGAAAATACTTAAATAAAAACTTGGATAGAAAATACTACGTATCTCTTCTATTAAAATTTAACTGGTAGCTGTTTGTAAAATAGTGCATTAATAATAAGTAATAATTAGTGCACTCAAATTCAGTTCAGCTGTCAAATTAAGGTGAGCCCCTCATATTGAATATATATTTAAAAAGTGACAGCTACAAATCGAAGCAAACTAATCCGAAGAGCCAAGATGAAATCTGGAAAAAAAGTCAAAGCAAGGAAAATAAACCCAATCGATAAATGCATGTACATGGAGAGATATGGACTAATTTAGAAATTTTCCTGCAAGCGAGGACAAAGGCAACGATCTAAGCCCCAACAAGGTAACGGCTATGACCAACACAGGGGAGATTTCAAAGCTGAAAGAAAGAGGTATTAACCCAGAGAGGGAGAGAGAGACAGGATGGAGCCAGCAGCTATGGAATGGTAAGTTGACTTACTCCAATTGGTATTGGCACATTGGCCAAAGTTTTCCAAACGCCAAAGTGGATTGCCTCTTGATTAATTAAAAGCTCTTTGATGCTGCTGCTGCTCCTTGTGTGCATGTGTGTTCACCTTTTCCACCTGTATTTCCTTCTATTTCTCCTTCCATTTTTCCCTTCTACTTTCCACCTTCTATATCCACATTTCAACTCCAGCTCTGGTCGATGGCCCAAAGTCCGGGAGTGGTATTGACAAAAGTCTTTGGTAGCTGTCAAGGACGCAATCGAGTTGCACATTCACATCCAAAGGGTTAAGCCTAGGGTTATAGGAGTAGTACAGTTGGGTTTAAAATAATATTACTACGATTTGTCATATGCAACAAGTTAGGAGTAAAAAAAATAATAAATGATAGAAAAATTAATATGAGATGAAAATTCATTTATAAAGAATCTTTGAACTTTTTAAAACTTAGACAAAGGACTTAGCTTAAAAAAAATAAAACCTTGAGTCTCCTAACATAAATAATCTCTTAAAATAAATTCCTGTACCTCTTACACTGCCGATCAACGAAATAGACTCACGTCGTTTTTTTAAGAAAATTGAGTTTATTACACAGATTAACAACACATATGTTGGAAATCAAATTTTTTAACTATGTATTGTTCAATTCTTAATTAAACGGTACAAAAATGAGCGCTCTAAGTTAAACGGTTAATTTTTAAATATTTGTTTTGTGAGTAAACCTTAAAAAACGGGCACTTTTTATCGATCAACGAAATAGACTCAAATAATATAAATCACAATTAAATTGAAAAATGTATTATTAAATAGGTTTTTATAATGCTTTAATGTTATTTAGTAATGCGTATAGCCAATTTTTAATCAATTTAACATAAAATAGGACGTGGAACAGCACTAACTTTGGAAGAAAGAGGCAAAATATTGGCATATCGAGACAGCAATCTTTCAACTAGAGAAATCGCAAGAAAAATTTCTAGAAGTCGGTCTGTTGTTTGCCATTTTCTAAGAAATCCATCGACTTATGGAAAAAATATGAAGAAACCCTCCTGGAAAGCACTCACGCCTTGCCAGGAGGGAATGATTCTTCGAGAAGCTTCAAACTCAACATGTTCTGCAGCAAAAATTCGTCAAAATTTGGGTGTTAATGCAAGTGTCGCTACCGTAAGACGAGTAATTCGCAAGGCAAAACATCTAAAGAGACTAAAACTAAAACAAAGGCACCGCTGACCGACGCTCGAAAGCGAGCTTGCTGTCTTTTTTCTAGAAGCCACATCGCTTGGAATAGGGAGTGGCATCAAGTTGTTTTTTCGGATAAAAAACGCTTTAATTTGGATGGACCAGATGGATTCAATTACTACTTTCACGATATAAGAAAGGAAGAACACTTTTGACCCGTCACCATAGTCGTGAGGGGGGTATAATGGTGTTGGGTGCCATATCCTATTATGGTACATCTGATATTCCATTCGTTTCATCTAAGATGAACGCAGTACAATACAAAGAGCTACTCCAAAATGCATTTCCCCATTTTTCCAACCTTTTCGAGCCATTATCTTGGACTTTTCAACAAGATAATGC